>PVHX01006958.1:0-44907 GCA_004024805.1 Geosciurus inauris
ACCCATCCATCCATCCATCCATCCATCCATCCATCCATCCATCCATCCAACCATCCATCCATCTTCCCATCCATCATTTTATCCATCTATCCTTCCATTCATACATTGTTCTCTCCAATTTTATCCTTTTAACAATTTGGAAGAAGTAGTCAGAAAAAAATCACCAAATCATTTACCCACTCTGATTATTTCCTATAAATGGAATTACGCCCTATGTGAACTTCTGTGTCTGGGTTCCCTTGCTTGGCCGAGTGCTCTTGACCCATCCACTCTCTTTTCTTTTCCTGTTTATTTTTCTTCATCTCCCGTCCTTCCATCTTTTCACTGTATATCTCTTCCTTTTTTCTCTCAAGAGATTTATGGGAATGGAAATAAGATGGGTCCTGAGAGTTGGTGAGGGGAGGAAATTGCTTGGTGACAGCTTGGTTTCGGGGACAGATGAAAACCTTAGCCTTAAGGAAAGTTCAGGGAAGCCCAAGAAAAGAGCTGATGGACAGTCTGACTTGTTGAGGGTGAAATCAATTAAAGTACATCAAATCCAGAGTGCATGCTTTCTTAGAGTGACAAATCTATGCTGGAAACTGAGAAAGACGAAGGGAGAAAAATGCCTTTGACCTCTTGGAGACCGGCTGTTCCTTCTGTCAGGGGAGTCAGGCCTGGGGTAAGATGCGTTCATGATGAATTATAACAGCCAGCCAAGCCACCTTAAAAAAGAATGGGGTGAAAAGGTTACCAAAGAGACCCAAAATGTGAGGAATTCAACCAAACATCAAGATAAATCAACTCAGGGCCTGAAGTATTTGTGCCATGCCTGTTCAAAAGTGCTATGGATGAGCTCAGTTTGTTAGCCGAACTCATTTGAGCAGGAGATACACACACACACACACACACACACACACACACTACTGTTTACCAATACATGGGAACGTCATGAGAAAAGAAGAGTCACAAGATTGTCAGACTACTCTCAGGAATTTGAAAGCATAATGTTTCTGGGTGACACCATCCCCTAGAGCTTTCTGCAATGATAGAGATATTCCTTAGCTGAGTTATCCAATATGGTAGACATTAGTCATATATGGCTGCTGAGCATTTACAACGTGGCTAGTGAATTGGGAACTAGGTTTCTATTATTTTATTTCAATTTTAAAGGTAAAGTGTCACAGGTGGCTAAGAGTTACTGCACTGGATGATGAATCTCTAGGATGTTTCTACCTTCAAGGATATCATTATGCGGGGATGGGTTTAACATCAGATGGCAATACAATTGCTTGGAAATTTGTAGAATTCTAGGCAGCAATTCATTACACTTACTTGTAATTCTTGGTAGTAAAGTTGATCCCCCCCCCCAACAAAATGCAGAGATTGAATTTTGTTTTGAAATTACCTCTCGGAGAGCAGTTTCCCCATCAGTCAAATGGGGCTAATATATGGAGAGGGCTCAGTAATATAACATAGCAGTGTGTCTGGATCAGTGTCTGACAACAATCAGTTAAAGGTTGCTGTGACGGATGTTATCAATATTGTGATTAAAATCCAGGTAAGTACCGAGAAGCAGAGACCTTTTGCTGACCAGTGGTCCCAGTTTCTTCCTGGTTCCTCCCTGAAATGAACCTTTCCAAATAACTATGATTCTCATTTTTCAGCATCCAAATTAATATTTCCTGAATAATAGACATTCTGCCTGGAAAGCATTTTTTACAAGTTTTAGTATTTCTTTCCTGGAGAAAAAGAAAATATAGAACAAGACTTTTTCATTTTTTTTTTCATTTTGCCTGAAATGAATGCACATGCACACATAAAATTCACATGCCACGAAATGAAGCATTTTAAAGTGAACAACTGAGTGGCATTTAGTATCCTCAAAATGTGCTGCAACCACTTCTATGTTGGGTTTTCAACACCTCGAAAGGCAACTCTGTAGCTCAGGCACTGGCCCTAGTATTTCCTTTCCACTGTGCCCAGCTGGCAAGCCTCTGTCTGCTTTCTGTCTCTATGGATTTACCCACTCTGATTATTTCCTATAAATGGAATTACGCCCTATGTGAACTTCTGTGTCTGGGTTCCCTTGCTTGGCCGAGTGCTCTTGGGTTCTTCCAGGTTGTGGCATGCATGAGGCCTCTGCTCCCTTTTACAGCTGAGCATTTGCTGTAAGCGTGTATCACATTTCAACTGTTCTTTCATCTGCTGATAGACATTTGGTTGTTTCCTTTTCTTAGCTACTGTGAATAGTGCTGTTAGGAATATTTGGGTATAAGAATTTATTTTTCCGTAGCTCTTTTCAATTCTTTTAGATATATACCCATAAGTGGCATTGGTGGTTCAAATGTTAATTCTACATTTAATGTTGTTTTGGTCTTTGTTTTTGCAGAATTGTGAGACCATTTTCCATAATGACGGTACCATTTTAGATGCCCATCAGTAGTGCATGAGAGTTCCAGTTTCTCTGTGTATCATCAACATTTGCTATTTTCTTCCTTTTATTCTAGGTGTCCTAATGCATCATTGTGATTGTGAGTTGGATTTCTCTGATGACTGATGACATTTCTTCTTTGGAGAAATGTTCACTCCAATTGTGCGTCCATTTGTAAATTGGGTTGTTGGTCTCTCTGTTGTTGACTGAAAAGTTCTTTATATGTTTTGGAGACAGGACCCTTATCATGTTACATTTTTTATTCCAAATATTTCTCCAATTCCATTTGTCTTTTCATTGTCTTGTTAATGCTACTTGATGCGCGGAAGCTGTTCATTTTGATGGATTCCAATTTATCGATGTTTTCTTTGGTCGCTCATGTTCTTGATGCCATGTGTAAGAATTTATTGCCAAATCAAATGTCATGCTTTTATTTCATTCTAAAAGTTGTGTATGGTTGTAATGTTTATATTTAGGTCAATCATCTCAACATTTCAATCTAACTTTTGTATATGGTGTGAGGTAGGAACAGAACTTCATCTCTTTCCATATGAATATCCAGTTGTTTCTAGAATCTTCTGTTGAAGAGACGATTCTTTTCCCATTTAGTGTTCATGACACTTTTATTAAAAATTGATTGGCCATGGGTGTATGGGTATATTGGTAAATCTTAACTCTATTACATTGTTTTGTCTCTGTTTCTCTTTTGACTACTGTGGCTTTTCAGGTAAGTTGTGAAATCCAGAATTATGAGTCCTTTAATTTTTTTTTTTTTTTGGTACTGGGGATTGAACTCAGGGGCACTTGACCACTGAGCCACATCCCCAGCCCTATTTTGTGTTTTATGAAGAGACAGGGTCTCACCGAGTTGCTTAGTGCCTCGCCATTGCTGAGGCTGGCATTGAACTCGCGATCCTCCTGCCTCAGCCTCCCAAAGTGCTGGGATTACAGATGTGCACACCATCATGCCCAGCTTAAGTTTGTTTTTCTTTTTAAATATTGTTTTGGTGATTCTGGGACTCCAGTGATTGTTGGTTAGTCAGTGTTCCATTACGGAACGCCTAAGACAACTAACTTACAAGGAGGAAAGGTTCATTTTGCCTCACAGTTTGGGAGGTTTCAGACCATAGCAGGTTTGCTCTGTTGTTTTGGGGTCTTTGAGCTGGAACAGCATGGCAGGGAGCAGGCAGTAGAGCAAAGTTGTTCACTCACGGTGGCCAGGAAGCCAACAGAGAAAGATGTAGAGAAAGGGCCATGGTCTCCACCCCCAGGGACCTGACTTCCTTTCACCATGCCCCATCTCTTAAAGGTTCCACCACCGCACAGGAGTGCCACCAGCTGGGGACCACGCTTTCAACACATAGGCCTCTGGGAAACATTTCTGATCCAGACTATATAGCAAATAGATAGAGGTTTATGTATGGGTTTCCACATGAGCTTAAAGATGGGTTTTTACCTTCTACAAAAAGACTGTTGGACTTTTGTTAAGGATTATATTAAATCTGTTCATTTGGGCAGCATTTACATCTTTAACAATGTTGAGTTTTCCAATCCACAAACACAGTCTTTATATTATATTTTGTGTTCCTTTAATTTCTTCCAGAAACAGTTTGTAGTTTTCAGTTTATACGTTTCATCTCTTACTTCAATTTGTTCTGGAGTATTTTATTCTTTTGGATGCTTTTGTGAATTGTATTGGCTTCTTAATTTCCTTTTCTGGTTGTGGACGGTTAATGTACAGGAGAAGCCTAGCTGATGTTTGTGTGTTGATCTTGCATGCTCAATTTTGCTGAGATTGGTTATGAGTTCATAGATTTTCCATGAAATAGTTTGGATTTTAGATATATAATGTCATTTGTGAGCAGAGAGATTTTGACTCTTCCTTTCAATTTGAAGTTCTTTTATTTCTTTGTTTTTAATTGCCAAATTGCTGTGGCTAAAATTTTTAGTAGGATGTTGGAATGGTAGTAAAATTAGGTATTCTCATCTCATTTGTGATTTTAGGGAGAAATCTTTTAGTTTTTCATAATTCAGTATGATGCTAGTTGTGAGGTTTTTTTTTTATATAGGTTTCCATTATTAATTTAAACAAGTTTTCCTCTATTCTTTATTTTTGGAGGTTTTTTTTTTAATCATGAAAGCTTGTTGGATTTTGTCAAACTATTTTTTCAGAATCAGTTGAGATTATTATGTGTTTTTACACTGCATTCTTTTAAAATTTGCATTATGCTAGTTAATTTTTTACTTGTTGAACAACGCTTGCATTTCTGGGCTAAATCCCAGCTGATCAAGGTGTGTAGTCCTTCTAATAACAATGTTGAATTTGCCTTGCTAGTGTTTTTTGAGGACTTTTGCATTTGTATTCATATAATTTCCTCTTTTGTGATGTCTTTGGTTTTGGTATCAGGGCATTATGGAGTTCAGAGACTAATTCAATGTATGTTTATCCCTCTTCTATTTTTTAAAAAAGTTTGAGAAAGATTGATGCTGAATCTTCTTTAAATGTTTGATAGGATTCTCCAAAGAAGCCATAATTCAGTCAGTATTGTTTTTAAACTGATTCAATTATTTTTTCCCATTTTATTGGAGGTCAGTTTAGATTTTCTGTTTCTTCTCAAGTCAGTTCTGGTGATTTATGTGTTATTGAGGATCTTTATACTTTGTTGAGGTTATTTAATTTGCTGGCATATAAATGTTCATGGTACTCTCTTATAATCCTTAGTAATTTTATAAAGTGGGAAGTAATGTCCTTACTTTTATTTCTGATTTTACTTATTTACATATTTTCTTTTCTATGTAGCTACAGGTGTGTCAACCATGCTGGCCTTTCTGATGAATTAACTTTTGGTTTTCTTAATTCTCTATTATTTTTCTAGTTTCTTTTGTTTATCCATTTTTTCTTTTCTTTTTTTTTCTCCTGCTATTACATTTTGTCTTTTACTAGTTTCTGTTTAAGCTCTCCCTGGCTAAGTTTCTTAAGGTTTTAAGTTTGGTTATTAACATAAGAGCTTTACTTTTTTAAATGTGGGTTTTATGACTATAAAATTCCCTCTAAGCATGTTTTCCCTGTATCCCATAAGTTTGGGTAAGTTGTACTTTTGTTTTCATTTATTTCAATGTATTTTATAATTATCTTGTGATTTGTTCTTTGAGTATGTTGTTTAATTTCCACACATTTTGCAATTTTCCAGTCTTCTTCCTGTTATTAATTTCTAGCTTCATTCCTTTGTGGTGAATGAAAATATTTTGCATGATTTCACCATTTTAATATTTACTCTGATTTCTGTGGGACCCCACACACGGTTTTTCCCAGAAAGTTTTCCACATGTGCTCCTGGTCCTGTTGAGTGCAATGTCCTCTGATGTCTGTGAGGTAGAGTTGGTTTATGGTGTTATGTAATTTTAAGAATGATCTACTGATCTTACATTGGAGATGATATCCATTCTTTAAAGCAAGGCATTGAAGTGTCCAACTATTATTGTACAACTGTTTATTTCACCATTCACTTATTTTAATGTTTTCTTTGTACATTTGGGGGCTTTGTTTTTTGGTGTATGTATGTTTGTTATTGTTATATCCTCTAGATAAATTGACACTTTTCTCCATATATAATAACCTCCTTTGAATGTTGAAATTTTTTGCCCTAAAGACTCTAATCTGATATAAGTATAGCTGCCTCAACTCTTTATTGCTTACTATTTCCATGGAATATCTTTTTAATCCATCTTTTTCCACTCAACCTGTCTGTATACTTGGATCTAAAGTGAGTCTGTTGAAGACAATCTCTAGTTGAAACATGTATTTAAAAATCCATTTTGCCAATATTTTATTTTTGATTGGTGATTTTAAATTATTTACACTTAAATTACTGATAAGGAAAGACTCCTGCCTTTTTGATATTTGTTTTCTCTAAGATTTATACCTTTTTAGTTCCTCCACTTCTGCCCTCCCGCCTCTTTTCTGGAATTTAATTGAAATTTTGTAATGTTCCATTTTGATTTTGTTCTCATTTTCTTTTCTGTTTTTTAAGATATTTTCATGGAACATTACAACTAACATTTTATCAACCTAGATTTAATAGCATATAAAGACTCTTTGTGTACAGTTTTTCCCTTCTTTATTTTATTATTGCAGTCATGTATTATTTTTATATATTGTTCATCACTAATGTAGATTTATAATTATTGTTTTATGAATGCTTTAACACTCTATAAGATACAAAATGGGGAGTTGTAAGTCCCAGAACACATGACTAGATTTTATATTTAATTATCTACTTACCTTGAGTGCAATTTTATCACTTCATTTGGCTACAAACTGCTTTCTAATATCTTTATTTCAGCTTGAAAGATTTTGTTAAGTGTTTTTTTTTCTTTTTTTCTGTAGGACAGATAAGCTAGTGAGAAAATCCTCCAGCTATATTTATCTCAAAATGTCTTCATTTTTCTTTATATTTTGAAGGATCCTTTTCCTGGATGTGAATTCTTTGTTGACTTTTTTATTTTTCTCATTTTTTTTCCTGCAGCACTTGAATTCGAGTCCCCATGGATTCTTATGAGACTTTGGTGTTTATCTTTTTGAAGATTCTTTCTATTCTTTTCTCTCCTGTCTTTGCCTTTTGACAGTTTGGTTACCCTTGGTCTTGATATCAATCTCTGTGCATTTATCCATCTTATTGTTCATTGAGTTTTGTGGATGATTCTTACCTTTCATCAAATTTGGAAAGCCTTCAAATAAAAGGCATAGACTATTGCCTTTTCAAATATTCTTTGTGTCCCTTTCCCCTCTTCCTTTTCCTTTTGGGGCTCTCATGCGGGTGTGACGGTCCCTGACAGACCTCTTTCTCACAGATCTCTCGCAGGCTGTCTATTTTCGTTTGTTCCTGTTTCTGCCCTGGACAACTTCAACTGACTTCTTTTAAAGTTCACCGATGCTTCTTCCTGTTCTCACGGGTTACCAAAATTCTGTGATTCAATTTACATTTGTTTTACTTTTAAACTCCAGAGTCTCTTTTTAGCTCCACTTGGTAACATCTCTCCTTGTCTGCTTGCTGGTTTTTGAGACATCTTTCTCTTGCTTCACTCTAGCTTTTTCCCCACGATTTTCTCTGTCTTGTCTAGCCACATCTAAGTTGCGTTTAAGACCTTTTCCAGTTGGATACAGACTGAAGTCCATCTTCTGTGCTTCTGCAGGGACAGTGTCTGCTATGTCCTCCCCAACCCCGCCCCTGCTTTCTCACTTCCAATGTGTTTAGAAATTTTATGTGAAGAAGTGGGAAGTTGGCTACTGTAATGTGGCTGCTTTGGAATGACCTGATTTCCCAGAGAAACTCCCCATCTTCCGGGTGTCCTGCACGCTATTGTTGGTCTCAGCTGTGTCTTTCGTCCTAGGCAGAAGTGAGTTGCTCATTTGTTTTATAACATTTAAGAAAATGTCTTCGGGGTGGTCGTCATCTATCTGGAGATAGTTCCCTGCTAGACACCCTGAAGGCAAGCACCTTGGTCACAGCTTCAGGGCGTCTTCAGACAGGTTGGAACACTCGTGTGCGCGCGCGCACACACAAACACACACACACACACACACACACACATTATTCTTTGAGAAGAAGATCTACTGTGCAGCCCCCAGAGCCAGGACCAGGGTCCCACCCTTGGAGTACAACCAACCTGTTCAAGACCATAACCAAGCAGAGGAAGTCCGCAAAGCAGGCAGGTGAAAAGTCACCATCCTTTCCTAACATTTTAGGAGGCTTCCAAAAAATCAGTGTTTGGTTGCTTTAAACTTTTGACTGTTCCCCAGAGTTCTGAAGAAGTTGATTCAACTTTTGCTTAATCTATTGATGCCTCTCTGGAAAGATGGGTCCAGGAACCCATTCTTTTTCTGTACATCACTCTCTAAGATGTAATGTTTATTCTATGCTGAAGGACCCCTCTCTGCCTTGGTTACTGTGTGGTGCTCACACAAACCCAGGGATGCCAAAGCCTGCCTGTCTGGTGGCCCTATATGCTTAGGATTTGCATGTCATTGTCTTTTTTCTTTATTAACTGCCACCTTACAGGACGGGTTTTCTTGACCAGCTCTCAAACTCTCCCCCTGGAGGTCCAGCTGCTCTGGTTTGCTGGAGTCTAAGGAGTTTCCCAGGATGCAGAGATTTTATTGCTAAAATAGATTCTGGTGGACCAGGTTGGTGGGCACCTTATCTCCTACTCTTTAACACACACATACACACACACACAGAGATGTGTTGCTTTTGATCTAAGTGGCTCATCAAGCTGATTGGGTTTTGGAAATGCACAAGGCAGTTATGCTCTGGATGGAACTTAGGAGAAGCCCTTCTGCACATGACTTCAGGATGATTCTTTATACTGCATGAAAGGAGCTTAGCCAACTTCAGGCTCAGTTATGCTTCAGACACTGGTGTGGGTGGGCCAAGGGGTTCCTCAACATGACTCTAATGAGAAGGCTTTGGTACTGCAAGGAATCATGTATGTCCATCACCCATGGAGACAAAGACGCTAAGCCATCTGTTTGCATTCTTCTGACAAAGTTAGATTTTGTTTTCTTTCCCAGAAGGACCTCTGTTTGTCTCTTCCCACTATCGGCCCATGCTTGTGGACTCTAGAACACTCTACAATAACCAGTTCTGACTCTAGAACAGTGGTTCTCCATGGGAGGTGGGCAGGGGACATCTGAAATTGGGTCATCACAGCTGGGGGGAGGGTGCTACTGGCACAAAGTAGGTACAGGTCAGGCCTGCTGCTCAACATCCTGCCATGCACAGGGCAGCCGCACCGCAGAGAGTTCCTTGGACCCCAATGCTACGGGTGCCCAGGGCAAGCAACTTGCTTTAGAAGAGCACATTATGATGCCAGGCTGGCAAGATAGGAAAATTTAAAGATTCCTACAGTGATATTTCCCCCTATTTGTAGCTAGCTTGATACGAAACAACTAATCTACTCAAATATGTTGACTTCCAATAAAAGCAATATTTTGGGGCTTTAGAAACTCAAACCTCAGATGCAGTAGGACCCCAGTCACGTGCTCCTCTAGAATACCCTGGTGTGACTGAAGAGCAGCAGACCTACACTGAATGTTTTTTCATTCATTTTTGCTAAAAGTGTTGAAATAGTCCTTATAGTCCTTTTTTTTTTTTAAATGAATGATTTAGTGTCCAAAAGCCTTTTGAATCACATTTATAATCCTTTAAAAAACCATCCCTTGCCGGGCACGATAGTGTAATCCTGTAATCCCAGCACTTGCGAAGGCTGAGGCAGGAGGATTACAAAGTCAAGGCCAGCCTCGGCAACTTAGCAGGATCCTGACTCAAAATAAAAAATAAAAAAGGGCTGGGGATGTGGCTCAGTGGTTCAAGGCTCCTGCATTCCATCCCCTGTTATCCTTTCCCCAAATGAAATAAAATAAAATAAAAAGGAACCAAGAGTCATTTGCTGTGTGACCTAAGGCTGGTACCTGACTTCTCTGAGTCTTGGTTTCATGCCCACATGGGCAACAAGGGTCACCTTCCCATTTTAGTTACTTTCTTGTCCTTCTGTGTTTATTTAGTTCTTTTAAAAATACTATCACAGGGGCTGGGTCGTGGCTCAGTGGTAGAACGCTTGCCTCGCACACATGAGGCCCTGGGTTCAATCCTCAGCACCACATACAAAATACATACATAAATAAAATAAAGGTTTTTTTAAAAAAAAAAAATAAAAAAATAAAAATACTATCACAGTGCGTTCACATCCCCCATGGGGATAAGTGCCCTTGGTCCTCAGGGCCGGGATCCTCCACTTTTCGGCATTTTTTCTCCACTGTCGCCGACGGTTAAACTGCCCACGTCTCTCATCTTCCTCAATAAAACAAAAGTAGTTTTTAAATCTATGGCAGGTTGCAGGGCTAAAGGAGCCGGCATCTTTTAACCCGGAGTCCATTCCTCACGGGGCCCTGGGGCAGCGGCACCAGCCTCACACGCATCTCCAGGGCAGGTCCGGTCCCCTCCCTGGGATGACCGAGCCTCTGGCTGCTGCTCTGGGAATCTGAACTTGGCCTTCTGACAAGCAGCTTGCTCTCTGCCACAGCTCCCCACCTCCGCCTCTGGTGACCACGGAAGAGAGATGCCGCAGGTGGCCCTCGGCTCCTTTCCAGGTGCAAAAGTGGACGTCGGGAACCACAAAGTGATTCTGTCCTGGGGTCACTTCCAGGGAGCGTGATGGATCCTGGGGCTCGGCACTGAAGAGGAAGCCATCGGGGCTGGTAAGGCATGGACGTTAATCTCCCATTGACTGTTGGCTCTGAAGCTGAAGGGCGCCCGTCTCCTCCCCGAGTTTTAAGAGACCCCAGGGAGCTTCTGGGGAAGACGCTTCGACTCGGTAGAAAACTGAAAAAGATGTATTTTCCCAGGGAGACTCCCGCAGATGGTCTGTGACATTTGCTCATTCAATAGACGGTTATTGAAAGTCCCCCGAATGTCTGGTTGGTTCAGGATGCTTGGCTGAGTCCTGGTGGGGGTGGGGAGGAGCAGGTAGACGGCCTGGGGGTCAAGGCCGGTTCTGCAGCTCAGGAGCTGTGCAACCGTGGACACATGGTTTTGCCTGGCAGAGCTGTAGCTTCTTAGTCTATAAAACGAGGACAGTGGTAGAAAGCTGCTCATGGCTGATTGTGTGGCACTTAATCAAGTTAGATGGTTAGCATTCTGTTGGCACATAATAAGTACTCAATAAATGGAAGCCAAAATCATTTAGTCGTTCAACAAACATTCACGAAGTCCCCGGAGCATATGGGGTATGGTTTTTGGCACTACATACTAATGTCAGTGACAGACCTGCAGATCTCACCTCCTGAACTTCACTGAGGTGTCCCAGACCTGGGTTGGATCTCAGCGTGGGAAGCAGGTTCTCGGAGGGCTCTTGAGTCTCCCAGCTGGGAGGGCAGGTCTGGGGCTGAGTTGGCAAATGGGTGTCGCAGGTTTCTGGACAGAAGGGAGGGGAGGCAGGACTCCCCTCTCCTTAGGGCTGTTCAACTTGTTCCTGGTGGTTTTCTCTCCTTGGGGTCACTTCTGACTGGGTGCCAGGACACGGCGGAGGGTCCAGTGGGATGAGACGCAGCAGAGAGGGGTGGCTCAGTGCACCCCCAGCCCTGCAGGTGGCCCCACCTCATAGAGCATTATCTTATCCTGGCCTTGGACTGAAGCCCTCCTGACCGAGGAGATGAAGACATTGAGGTTGCAGATGAGGACGTGAGTGACACTGCCGGTGATGACCGCGGTGACAAGTGACCTCAGAGGGAATGCCCATCAGTGCCATCTTCCACATATTCCGCTCAGCCCTGCAGATGGGGCCTTATTCTTTCATGTCACTAACCAAGAATCGGAGGCTAAGAAAGGGGATGTGACTGTCAAGGCCACTCCCTGAGCAAGCTGCAAACACCTCCAGCTCCAAGCCACTAAATTGGCCACTGAGACTGGAAATCTGAGCGCCCAGCTCTTGGCAGGCTGTCACCTGCCCCTCACCCTCTCAGTGGGTCCTCCTATCAGTTCTGATCTACAGCTGCAGAAAGAGGCGAGAGATGCGCCTCGCCTGTGGTCTCAGAGCTGGTTGGTGGTGGATCTTATTTTTATTTAAAAGTCTGTTTTTACTTTTATGAAGTTCTGATATGTATATTTGTGAATGCATAAGTGTGTTTTTGTCACATGGACACACCATCACGGAGTAACTCTGAGCTATGAACCCACTGAGCCACATGGACCCAGCCCCAGAGTTCCACTGTCTTGAAACTTTTGAACCTGGCTTACCACATCCAGATGTATCTTCCACACTAATGCCTTGTATCTATACTAATTGCAAACTCAAAGGACATCTACCAGGTCCTGAGCACCTCCCATATGTTAATCCACGTTAGCTCTGTGAGGTCGTTACCATGCCTGGGATGGTTGCCATGTCCCGGATGTGAAAACAGAGAGACACAGAGAAGTTAAGTGATTTATCAGAGGTCACACAGCTGCCAAGTCCTAGTACAAGTGAATTAAACCTGGACAGTTTGACCTGCAGTCCTTCACATGCTTTATTTCCTTAATACATGCATAAGCCCCACAAAGAAAGGCTGTTTTCAATCCCACTTCACAGATGAGACAACTAAGCCTCAATAAGGTCAAATGATTTGCCTGAACACCTCTACCAGTAAGTCACAAACTGGAGATTTCACTAATGTCCAAATGTCTGTGTTTCACCATGTTGCTGAGAGAGGTTTGAAGTCTTTGCTTTGGGTTGGAATTCTTGATGTAGCGTGTGTTCCCTTTCTGGGAAACCCAGGTTGATATAGACGGGGAGCCTCGTCTGACTGAGTTTTGGTCACTTGTATTTCCTGGTACTGCACCCCACACTCCGGTGGACCCTCAAGAGGAGAGGAGGCTCTGGAAAGGATGTGCCTGATGTTGGGGGTGGCAGAGTCCCACCTTCCTGAGACCATGGCCAAATAAATGTTTGTCTGTTTCCCAGACTCACTTCCATCCCCCGCCCAGCTCCTGGGTCCACCTTTTCCTCGCTTTTCCTGGGGGGATAGTAAATCTTGTGTTTCCCATTTTCCTCCAGCTCAAAAGGATATGAATTCCGTAAATCTCAGCCTGAGTGACCATCAAGATGCATAAAATATGACGGGAAGGAGGCCAGGGAGGCAGAGCTTACTTAGAGCACGGCATGCAGCAATGGAGATAGGCAGATCTGGGGTCCTTGGGGACCCCTCGGCTGGAGTTTTGCTGCAGAGAGAAGCCTCAGCAATCCAGGCTGAAATGGATGGTGATGGTCCCTGCCTTGCCAGGGTCCCAGAGGTATTGCCACAACCCACGTGGCCCCTGCCCAGCTCCTCACTCTTGGCCCTTGACTCTAAAGAGCTGGGGAGGGAAAGGAGATCCATCTAGTAGGGTGAGAGGGCAGCAGGAAGGACTTGGCTTCGACCAGAGGAAGAACTTCCTGCATGGGAAGGTTATGAGCCCTCGGATGAGTTATGGAGAGAGGTGGTAGAAGCAACTTCCTGATTTTGAGACCAAGATGGATAGTTATTGGTCTGCGAGAGCGGGGGGCTCAGACTGTCGGGTGGATCCGTGACCCCTTGCAGGGAGGGGTGCGGGGAACACGAATCAGCTGCATGTGCTGCGGGGTCGCTCTGCGCTGCTTGGCAGTGACGAAGCTCCTCTTGACAGCAGCTGCATGCTTTTCAGTTCTTTTATTATTATTGATATTTGTACCATAAACTTATTGCACATTCATGGTACATTTTAAAAATCCACATCGTTCGAACAAAAAAAAAAAAGATTCTTCCATCCTATGTTTTATTTTTGTTTGTGCTTCTTGTATTAGTCATTTCTCCTGCTCAAAAAGTTCTGGTGAAGTACGTCTTGTTGTAATATGTCCACTGAAGCAATTTGGGTGCATTGGAGAAAGTGTAGGGGGAAAAAAAACCCCAAAAAACCAAAAAAAACACCAGGGCAGAACACATAATGTGAATATATGTAATGCTTTGAACTGTGGTCTTCAAAGTGGTTGAGATGGTGGATGAGTCAGCTTCTTGTTGCTATCATGAAATAGCTGAAGGAAGCTGGTTACTTTTCAAAAAGGTTTTTTTTTTTTTTTTTAGCTCACAGTTTGTTTGGGAGGTTCAGAGTTGAAGATCGGGTGGTCCCATTAGCTTGGCCTCTGGCGAGGGCCATGGATGGTGTTACTTCATGGTGAGAGGATATGTAGGACCAAGTGGCCCTATCCCAAATCAGGATGCAGAGAGAGCCACTGGGGTCCCACAATCCCTTTGGAGGGCAGCCTCCATGGCCCAAGGACCTCCCATTAGGTCCTGCATCTTAAACCTCCTCTCTCCCAACACCACCCCTGGGGACCAAGTTCCCAACACAGGAGGACACACACCATAGTAGGTGACAAATTTTATGTTCTTTGGGAAAAAAAAACACACACAATTTTATTTCCTAGGAAGCAAATAGTTCCTTTCTCCTGGAGATATCTTTCTAGGCATTAATACACTGAGTTTATAAGTCTCTAATTTTGTTGTTTTCTATCTAACAGGGCTGGCTATCTTTGGACATAAAGAAGTCCACACGATGGCTCACGCCTGCGTGGTAGAGGTTTTGTAGCAACAGGTCCCTGGGAAGAGTGGCCGGGCGCGAGGCATGAGGCTGACATTCCTACCGGTGTCATCCCCACAATCTATCAGGCACTTGCTCCCATGAGGAAGCCTGGGCTGAGTCGCTCTCAGCTGGGGAGAGATGGGGCTGACCTTGAACGCAGCCCCTGGGGTCTGGGCGCAGCTGCCCTCTCTTATTCCTGGGTGTGGCGGCTGCGTCACCACCTTCACCAGCCCACCAGCCACCGTCGCCCCCATCTCGACCCCCTGCCTTCTTGGCCTGCCCTCGCCCGACATTGTCCAACACTTGTGGGAACCAGGGGAGCCGCAGAGGAGGGTGCAGGTCTGGGCTCTGGAGAGAGAACCCTCGGGCCTCGGGCCTCGGCACCCTTTCCCACCTGTGCGCCCTGAAGCCAGAGAGCTAGCGTCTCTACCTTCACACCCCACCTGCCACCAGAAGAGGGTGGCATGCAAATCACACCTCGGCACACACGTGTGCAGGTGTGCACACACGGCCACACGGCCACACGGCCACACGGCCACACGCGCTTGCCCTTGCTCTTATCAAATCGCCCTGGATTCAGCGCCTTCAGACGACAGAAGCGCATTTTCTTACAGTTCTTGCCGTGGCTTAGATGGGAGGCATCCCCCCAAAACTCGTGTGTGAAATAATGCAAGAAAGTTTAGGGGGTTATAAAATGTAGTTGGGGTGTGAGAGTTTCACCCAAGCCCTGAATTCACTCCCTCAGAGGGACAAACTGGCTGGTCACCGAAGGTGGGGAAGGTGTGGTGCAGGAGGGGGTCCCTGGAGCTGCGCTTCTGGGTACATATTCTGCTCCTGGTGAGGAAATCTCTCTCTCTTTCCCTCCTCTCTCTCTCTCCTCTCTCTCTCTCTATCCTTCCCCCTCCTCTCTCTTCTTTCTTCTCTCTTCCTCCTCCTCCTCTTCTTCTTCTTCTCTCTCTCTTTCTCTCCCTCTCTCTCTGCTTTTCTCTGCCACACTCTCCTGAGCAGCAGAGCCGGCCATCTATGGAAAGTCCCTCTTCATCCCGCTTCAGGGACGGAATGACAGCCATGTCTTCTGGCTTCAGCTTTCCCATTTTCTAACCTACCAACACCCAAAACTAAAATTTGAAAGTTTTTTACGTTTTTTTTTTTTTTTTTTTTGTACTGGAGATTGAACTCAGAGGCACTCGACCACTGAGCTGCATCCCCAGCCCTATTTTGTGTTTTATGTAGAGACAGGGTCTCACTGAGTTGCTTAGCACCTCGCCGTTGCTGAGGCTGGCTTTGAACTTGCGATCCTCCTGTCTCAGCCTCCCAGAGTGCTGGGATATAGGCGTACGCCACCATGCCCTGCAAATTTTTTACTTTCTTTTTGCCAAAATAAGAGGGATATCCTTTTCCAACCCAAGGCCATTCTCTTTATTAGACCAGCACCTAATCTCACCTTTTAAAGGAAACTTACAGCACCAACATCAAATAGTCTCAAATTGTGCTTTACAAATACTGGAAGCCTGTAACATGTCAAAGGAAACTCCAAGGGGGGAAATATTATGTATGTATGCACATATGCATCTGTCCACATATCATCCCTTCATAGATCTGTCTCTCCATCCATCCATCCCTTTATCCACCCATTCATCCATCTATCCATCCATCTACCCATTCATCTCTCTCTCTACCAATCGTCTTTCTATCATCTTCTGTGATCAAATATGTAGGAAATCAATCTGCTTATTTAACTTACACATATACCTTATACATCCCTCACCTTGGCCACCAGGAAAATCCACAGACTATATTAGCATATTGAAAGGTTTCCAGAAGAACTGCAGCCCAAACAAGACTAAGCAAAAGCTGGACACAATGAGGCACACCAGTAATCCTAGTGACTTGGGAGGCTGAGGCAGGAGGATTGCAAATTGGAGGCCAGCCTCAGGAACTTGGTGATGTCCTAAGCAACTTAGTGAAACCCTGTCTCAAAATAAATAAAATACAATAAAAGGGCTGGGGATGTGGCTCAGTGGTAGAATGACTCTGAGTTCAATCTCCTGTACTTGGGGAAAAAAAAAAAAAAACTAACCAAAGCTTGCATATTTTTGTCTTTCCTAGTAGCAGTTCCCAAACTGAATTGAAGAAATACCCTCTTTTTCATGTGCAGGATGCTTGAGGCTGGTGTCCCTTGGATCATCCTTTGGGAAGCTCCAGGCTGTGCCTTTCCTGTGTGGGGCTCCAGGCAAGGGCCACCAGCTGCTCTCTGGACTGTCTGGCTGAGTTCTTGAAGCTTCACTTGATGCACAGTCCTGTCCCAACCATGCCAGGCTCACTAGTATCCCACGTCTACCGAGCTAGCACGTCTCTGTACTCAACTCACAGATGCAAGAAGAGAGGCTCAGCATTGAAGCCATTTGCCTCCAGTTGACAGTGATTTGGGATTCGAACCCAGGTCTGTGATCTAACCTATTCCCAGAGGCAGGGAAGCCAAGGGCTAAGCTTTTTTCTTTTACAGGGCGGGTGCTTTTCACTACAGGGATTTCTCCCGGTGAATTTCTTCAGAGGATGCTCATCTCCTAAAATCTTACCTGTCTCCATTCATGAAACGCCAAAGGGGTGATTTCAGTCCAGAAGGAAAGACCAACGGCCCCTCTTCTTTGGTGGTACATTTAAGAACAGATGCAAGACAGGAAATAGGGAGCCTCCAGCCCTGCTCCAGGGTGTCTGCAGACAGAACAAAGAGCAGGGTTCTGTGCCCAGGCGCACACAGAGCCCGCGACGTGATTGCAGCCTGATGGTGAAAAATAGATTCAAGGCCCGGGTCCATCTGGTTTGTGTATTGGGAACGAGCTGTTAAAGTGTCGGGACTTGACTTCTCTGCATTCGAGGAAGTCTCATGAGGTTTTATTGAGCAGTTAAGATGGGTGTAAACCTCGCTGGCGACCGGCTTCTCCTATATGATCGAAGACATGCCCCGGTTCCAAGGACTCAGAAGCACAAGGTCAGAAATAGGAGGATGGACTCCCAGAAGGCTGGGACTTGGAAGCCAGACTTCAGCGTGTGCCCTGCCGTGAGCAGGTCCTTCTCTGTCTGGGCCTCAGCATCCCCTCTGGGAGGTGAGGACCTCATGACCTTGCCCAACTCACACGGCTGTGAGTGAAAGGTACCTAGTTGTAAAGGTGTTCGTGGACGGGAAGAGAGGTCATTAGCTTCTTTCCTTCCTTAGAATAAGGAAGGGCTCCAGGGACCTTGTCCCCTGTCTCTGTTTTCTCTCTCTGTCCTGGTCAGAGTTAGGCAGTGCATTAGTGCCTCGTACTAAAAGATGATCTAGAATGAGTTGCAGCTGCTCCGGGCTCTGGAGCATTGGCTGCTTCTCAGGGTCCACTGGCCTTGGAAAGAATATAAGTACAGGGCCCCGGGCTGAGGAAGGGGCGACAGGACTCGTGTGGGTTTTTAAAGCATGTCTGTAAATTCTTTGATATACCTCTCATCAAAGGATGGAGTCTAATCCCCGTTCCTTGACTCTGTGCCAGCCTTAGTGACTCACTCCTAATAAATAGAATATGGCAGAAGAGATGGCCCGTGGCTCTGGGGCTGGGCTAGAAGAGGGACTGTGCCTCCTGTGTGGCTCTCTGGGACCCTCAGGACTTGATGTATCCTGTTTCCTCTCCCTTCCATCCACAGCTTGGTTTCCCTGCTCTTTTTCTTCTCCCCAAATTGGGTCTTCTGGGTGTGGAAGATGTCAGCCCCATCCCATAATCCCGTCTCTACCACTTCCTTTCTCCTAGTCTCCTGATGTAAATTTTTAGGGAAGAACTCCAATTGGTTCTGTCTGGGTCACATGCTCTTTTCTGAACCAATCACCATGGCCAGAGGGATGAACTACTGTGATTGGCTGGCACAGGTCACGTGTCCAGCACTTGGGTTTGGAGTGGAGAAGGCGGGATGTTAGAATACCAGATGTAACAAGCAGAACTATGTGGTTTGGAGAAGGGACAGTTCTTCCACATGTGTGCTTGGGGGTGTGTGTACTTTAGGAGCAGGCAGGCATGTGTGTGGATAACACATAGATCATTTTGTATTTGTCTTTTCTGCTCAATTATAAGTACCAGGTACCATAGACTACATTTGTATTAGGCCAGGTACTTGGCCTAATACAGTACCTGGTATATAGTAGGTGTTCAGGAAATCCTTCAATGCTTTTGTTACCCTGTTGAGCCAGGATTGGTGTGAGTTCTCCAAGAACAGGTGGAGATTTCTTCTGTGAAGTTACCAAGTGAGAAGACTTTTTGGGTGGGGAGTGCTAAGCAGACCCACCTCCTCCTCTCCCTGCTACCATGATTCACCATCTGGCAATGTGGACCTTGGTTCTGTGTCCTCCTGGATTCCAGAGCACTGGGGAATCCAACTTGATAAAGTGCAGCAAGACATTCCTCAAGCAGAGAGGGAATGGCAGAGATAGCGGAGACAGTCTCAGGGGTGAAAGGCAGGGGGCCAGCATGTCTGGATGCAAGAGATCATGGAAAGACAGAGGAGTATGGTGTTCCTCTCTCTCTCTCTCCATATCAATATATGTGGCTAGAAGAGGTCATGCATATCTATACACAGATATATAGAGATAGGGAGATACATGGAGAGAGACACACAGAGAGAAAGAGACGGGGAGGGGAGAGGCACCATACTCTGTCTCTCCACAATCTCTTCCCCTTTTTACAATCAGAAGTACCGTTCTACGCCATCCCAAACAAAAGAGCCACCTCTCTTCCTCAGCTTACTGATCTGTAAAATGCAATACAAATGGTACCCACCTGGTAGGATTTTGTCATGGAAAGTGGCTGGAAATGTGATTGAGTACTGTTGAGATGCTACCGAGATTGTAGACAGTCACTGTAAGATGTTCATTTTACAGTATGACCTTGATGTTCCTCCTCCCAAGTATAACGACTGCATCTTCTGGAACTTGGGTGGACCTTGTGACTGGCTTGACCAATAGTGTGGAAGTAATGTTCTATGACTTCTGAGGCTACTTCATGTAAAGGACATGGCCTTTCCTGTTCTCTTGCATGGCTTAGTCTTGGGGCGTGGCCGCCATATTGTGGGGAAGCCCTAGTTAGGCTACACAAGGACACCATATGGAGATGCCTCAGCTTCATGGAGAGGGCTTGGCCAACATCCTGGTTAAGGTGGCAGCCAACAGTTTCTATTAACTGACTAACACACAGGAGAGCACCTTTCCAGATGATTCTAGCCGCCATCATTGGATCATCTCCAGCAGTCAAATCCTCCAGCTGAGGCCTTAGACATCGTGGGGCAGAGACAAGCTGTCCTGTCGTTCCCTTTCCAGATTCCAAACCCACAGAAAGAGTGAATAGTTGTTTTATGCCACTCTTTTATGGAGCAATAGTGGAAAGCTTATTATTATTAATCGCTTTCACGTATTCTTTATTCCCGGACACAAATGTCAGGCAATGCCACTCCTCAGGAAAGCAGAAAGGGCCGTGGTTGGGTGTTAGTTACACTTCCCTCTTTCCCACCTTTCTGTCTGTCCCCTGTGTGATCCTAGTTAACTTATACAACCTTCCGGCATCCTACACACCTAATGTATGAATGGGGATTAACACTTGACCTTGGGAAGGCTAGGATCATGAAAATAGGAAGACGTACTCGGGGTGAACATTGCTATGTGGGACCCTCAGCACTGGCTCCTGCGCGCAGCTCCAGGCTGCCCAGTGTCCCCCAGAATCAAGGCTGTGGTGGGAGGTTAGGGCCACGTCCCGTGGAGAGAGCCAGCTGCTTCCAGCTGCGTGGGAGCTGGTCCGCGTTGCCTGGCCTCCTTGCCAGCCCTCTTTCCTGCAGGCTTGAGCTTGTCCCCAGGGAAGGACACCCAGCCTTACTTTTGCCCTGAAGACTTCCCAGCTGCTGCTGAGAGGGGACAGTGGGTTGAGGTGGGGAGGGAGCTTCACACGATTCTGCTCACAGCGACAAGGTGCCGCAAGATTTCTTTCTGCTGCATGCTGGGTGCGGTGGCCGGGTGGCTTCTGGCACCTTCTTTTTGCCCAGGTGTTATTCTCCCTTGTTGCCAGTGTCCCAGGGCTCCAGCCTCTCCTCTCTGCCTGCCCCCTGACTCCTGGGCGGGAGTAGCCGGCTGCTCATGCAGGATGGGAAGACCCGTGCCCAGCCTCACCAGTCAGCCAGTGGGGTCCGCTGCTCTGACCTGTGACCAGCCAGCGCCAAACATCCAGTGACTCCCTATTGCTTTGAAGACAAAGAGGTAGATGTTCCACAAGGCCTCAGGTCCCGGGGGTCCTGCCACCTCTCTGTGCTTAACTGAGCCCCTAGGCGACCAGTACTCCAGCTGCACTAGGGGCCTTTTGGTTCCTTGAGTGCCACATGTCCCAGACCCCAGGCCCTTGGCCATGCTCTTCCTTTGGCCTGGCTGGCTTTTTCCCTTTCTGAACCTCCTTGCCATCTCCCTGTCAGTATCCCTCCCACAGGAAGCCCTCCTGGGCTTCCAGGTTGTACGTGCTCAGAGGACCACATCCTTTCTCCGTTTTGCCAATCTGCAAGCGTGGGTTGAGCACTGGGCTGATTGACATCCACTCGCACCACTGGTGTTATAGTCCCGGAGGGCAGGGGAGCAGCCCCGCCCACTTGTCTCTCCCCAGGGCTCAGCACCATGTAGGTGCTAAATAAACTGAGGAATAAATCCAACACACAGACGTAGCTTTTCGGGTGCTTGGTCTACGCATTGGATTTGGTAACCTGTGGAATCGTTTGAGAAAAGGCAGGAAAAATAAACACAGTTGTAAAGTGAGCTGGGGCTGCCGATTCCCACCGACCAAGCTTTGCCGGACTCAGGAGGCGCAGGGCTGGGTGGCAATTCAGGGTCAGCCTGCCTGGCTTGCCTGCTGATTCTACTACCTCTGTGACCTGGGACCAAGCACTTCAGGCTTGCTCTCTCATCTGTACAACAGGGGAAATGGTCACTCTCCCTCACAGGACCATTATGAGCTATAAATATGTGTACATGTACAACACTGAGACCTGTGTCTGGATCACAGTGAAGCGCTCTGAGTTTGCCATGATGATTGTTGTGGGCATCACAGTTATTATTATGCTTTGCCAGCTGGCCCTCTGTCCCTGCCTCTGCCCCGTCCAGCTGCCTGCAGAAGTGAACAGCCCTTGTCCTGTTGTGAAGAACCGCCTGACGGGCCCCTGGCCTTCGCTCCCCTGGACTCCTGTGTAGAACTTGATACACAGGAGCCCAGCCCTGGAGAGTGACAGGGACCTGTGGAGAACTTGTCACGCCTGTCAGGGCCCTGTTGGTTCAGTGGCTGGGGACGAGGTGCCCTGCTGGGAGCGGTCACTTCCCATGAAGATGGATGGCCTTCCCCTCCTTAACACGGCTCTAACCGAGAGAGATCAGAGCCCCACAGCGGGAGGAAGGGCAGTTTGTATTAAGTGGCCTCTAGGCCCAGTGGGAAGCCAAGGGGACACAGAGGCTCATTTCTATCTTGCAGACGAGGAATCCCCCTCTCCCCAGGGTGGCACCCCATCAGCACACCAAGCAATCTTGGAACTCAGGGGTGACGCACTTTTGGGGCTCCACCAGTGAGGACAAGCCCTTCTTTTGTTCTTTCCTTGATCACTAAACTCGGACTCTCTGTTTCTGCATCTACGGTACAGAAATAATAACACCTGCCTTATCCAACAATGCTGTGCATTCCAAGAAATATGCTCGTAAAACCTAAAGGAGGCTGGAGAGCAGGGTCATCCAATGATGGCGAACCTTCTGGGCTTCGTGGCCCGGAAGGTGTCTGTTGGACAGACCCAGCTCCCTCAGCACAGCACAGAGGCAGCCACAGATGACCCCTCAATGGATAAGCAAGTTTGCGTGTTCTAGGACAACTCTGCTCACCAAAGCAGACTGCGCGTTTTGTGAGTCGCGCTTTGCAAGCCCCGGATGTGCGCGCAGTCCTCAGGACAGGGCCCTGCTTTAAATCCGGGCTCTGGCGCTCACGCGCTGTGGGATCTGTCTTCGTCTATTGGCAGGTGTGAAAAATGAATGAGTTGCACTTTGATAGGCCAAGCACTTGCAAGGGTATCTGGGAAACATTAAGCACAATAGAAGTGCTCACTTTTGGGATCGCATTATTACAAAGACAAGTGAGATGTGGGCCCTTTCCCTCGGGGAGAAAAAAGTCATGGGGGGTGTGGGGGAAGACAGCAGCCCATACAGAAAGCCACAGTACCTGGCTGACCATGACAGGACTTTAGTCAAGTGTCAAGGGAATACAAGGAAGGGAAGGGCTTACTGGATTTTGGGGAAGACTTTAGAGAAGGGAACATTTGAGTAGGGTCTTGAAGGGTGAATAGGAGTTTGCCAGGTAGAGAAGAGGAGTCCCGGCGCCTGCTAGAGTTTCTTCATGCTGCAGAAGACCGGAACCTTCTTTCCCCCTAACTTCTGCTTCAGGGCACCCTTTGTTCCTTGATTGATTTTCGTTCCTACCTTTCTCCAAGATGAGGTTCCCCAGACTCTTCCAAAAGGGTCCTGTGATTGACTGAAGAATCCTCCCGGGAGGGCAGGGAAGGCAGGTTATGGGAGCACAAGGAGCCACACGAGGGTCTGGGGGAAGATGGCTTCACCCCACTCCCACGGCGAGCCCGGAGAGGCAAGCTGCACCCCAGAGTTTGTCCCTACTCAAGGAGAGGACCCTCATATGCCCATGTGGGACAGCAGGGGACGGGTGGTGGCTTCCCAGAGGGACAGAGTCCTCAGGCACATCCTGCTCCTCCTTTGGGTAGACAGAAGGGTTCCCAGGACCTGGGGGACAGGCTCCCCAGGGAGATCATCAGTGCAGCCCTTAGAAACAGAGGTGTCCAGGGGCAGAGGGAGGGCAGGCCAGGCTGGAGGGTGCAGGAGGGCTGTGGCCCCGTCCCGCCCTCCCAGACAGCAGGCCTGGCGATCTCCACATAGCATCCTGGACCTTCTGACCAGAAGCCTTACAGCCACATCCTTTAGCCCAAAGCCACCAGAGTCGTGGAAAAAAAGCAAAGCCCCGTAGGTGAGTGTCAAGCTGAGAGCCTCCGTCTTCCACGATGTGGCAGGGGGTCTTCCTTCCGCTTGGTTCCTTTGTGCCCGAACACCACCTCCCTGCATGACACTGTCCCTCCCCTCGATGACCGTCCATCCGCCGTCTTCAGTGGGGACTTCAGAGCTAACCTCTGGCTGTGAGGCTCCCCTGCCCACCCCTGCCACTCACCAGTACCAGCCTAGGCTCAGGGACAGTGTCTCGAGTTCAGGACTCCACACTCTTCCTTTTGTTCCTGTGGAGCTGTTGTATCAGAAGCTAGGGGAGGAAACAGGCCGAGCATCACTTTTGGCTGTGTTGATCCCCCGCCCCTGGTGTCTGGCCCTCTCTACAAGCCAAGGAGCTGAGCCACAGGGAGGGGATATCAGGGCCCCGGATCCCTGAGAAGCAGTGCTAAATCAACTTTCTTCTTATTTTTTGGAACCAGCTATTCAGAGATGCACATTGAGGTTTGCATAGCTGCAAACCTTGGGAGCTCTTGGTGTCTAAGGAGACATCTCCACATGCCCCTGAGGGTTTTTCTAGAATGGCTTCTTCTACAGATCTGTGATCCGGAATTCTTGCATTTGATTAAACATAAAGAAAAGACAGAAGAAGGGAGTGACTTCAGGCTGGGGAGTGGCCGTCTGGAGGATGGTGTCTTGAAGATTGCTCAGGGAATCGGATCTTTCTAGGGGAAAAACACAGCAGTTCTTACTTGGAGAAATTCATAGGATGTTTTGATTTCGGTATTTATAAAGAGAGCTGGCACTGTACTTGTGATCAAAAAGATCAATCAACAAACTCATTATGATTCCGTGAGCAATTTTTTTTAAGTAAATTGCTTCAATGTATGTATTAAAAGGCGCTCCGTGAAAGCAATCTCTCATTTGAAATCAGAAAGAAAAAGAAAAAAAAAAAAGAACACTTTTGTTCGACACCACCATCTGCTTCCTCTTAGGACTTGAACTGTTCAGGAATCCTTTGGCATTAGATCCGTCAGCATCTCACCCATCAAACTGATTCTTTCATGGGTCTTGATTGGCATCTGGTGCCTGACACTTAGCTTAGACCCCAGCCCCAGGAACTGTAGACACGGCGGCTCACACACACATAGTCACTGATCCACCAGTTCACTTCCCTTCCCTGTAGATCAGCCAGCACTCATGGAAGACCTGGGTGGGAAGGAAGGAAGGACAGGAGAGAGGGAAAGAAGGGCAGGAAGGAGGAAGAAAGGGTCAGGAAGAAGGCGATGGCTAGGTGGACAAGATCTCATCCGGAGTGGTCTCTTCCTGGCTGTGTGACTCTAAGCACATCCTTAATTTTTCCACACCCTCAGTTCCCTTTAGTACCAAAGGAGAATAAAGGATCTACTTTGGAAAACTTCTGTGTCTCAATGCAGGAGATCATTGAGCCCTACGAGGTCCAGCTCGTACCAGGTGCTCAAGGGTTCTCCCACCTCCATTACCATTTTTCTCCAAAAAAATATTACCACTGCTCCCTTAAATAGACCATCACCCAAGACCAAGTTCTTTGCACATGGCCTCAAGTGCAAGGTTCCATGTGCAATGAAAGTATGTGTCCCTTGTTCTTGAAAGAAAGGACAAAAGAATGAAGGGACGAGAACGAGCTGCCCAGGTGTTGCAGACGCGACAGGAACCGGTGGGGCCCCTCCCGTGACACCTCAGCCTCCCTTGTGAAAGGGCAAAAGTAAAATCATGGAGAATTTTGAGGCGGCCACAGGAGCACATCCTACCAAAGGAGAAGTGCCCCCCGCACCCCCCGGGGCAGGCCCTGCTCGGGTGGGTGACGCAATCCAGGGATGCGTGCCACTGCATAGGTAGCTTCCCAGGGCATTGGCACCACCCTGGAAACCAGCCTCTGATTTCTGAAATGCAAAGGCCCTATGTGTGGTCACCAACCCCCTGCAGGCTGGGTTGTAGGCACCTACATAAGTCCTTGGCCCTTGTAAGTCCCCTAAGAGGTGGTGACAGCTATTACCCCCAAGTTACAAAAAGGGAAATTGAGGCAGACAGCAGCACGTGTCCAAAGTCACTGGGTGCTCAAGCTAAGATTCAAACTCGGATCTCCTGGGAGCCCAGCTCGGGGGCTTCACTTCCTGAGCCCACACACGTGTGCCCAGAACTGCACACGGACCCATGCCCAGGGCAGGGTCCCCATCAGCCCCTGGGTAATCCAGCTCTGAACTTTTCAAAGACAATAAACCTGAAGAGCCAAGCATTCAGTTGACTCCCAAACTGAAGTGGGCGCCCCTGGATACGGCGGTGATTGACACGGCGTATCGGCTGGTTTCCCTGCTAATGCATGCAGAGAGGAATCATTAAATCAGATCAAATTCATTTAAAAAATGTCCATCTCTGCTCAGCTCCGCTCTCCTCCCCAGTGCGAGGCTGTGTGGATGGCAGGGGGAGGGAGGCAGCAGTCACGCCGATTTAATTTTTCAAGTAACACTGTTCAAATAAAAATACATTTGTTCGAATGAGATTGCCCTGAAACAGCGTTTGCATTGATGGCCTTGGAGTAATTCTATTAAGCTGGAGCATATTTTTCATCGGGAGGCAGAAAAAGAGGGTGAGAGAGGAAGGAGGGGAGGACACAGCGCTGAATACAGCCCACGGCCCTGCAGAACCCTTGTCTGCTCCCTCTGTCGCAGGGCTCCCCACCAAGGCTCCCACACCAGCTCCCGCCACCGGGTTCAGCGGGTCCCAAGAAATTGGGTTCTTCAGGGCTCCCTGACAGAAAAGCACATCCAGAGTGCTCTTTGTGTGCAGGCACCCATGTGCCAGGTGCCACTCACAGCACATGGCAGGCGTAACACCCAGGAGCACACACCTGCTTCTACCCGAGCAGGAATGTGCACGGATGCACGGACATATACACATGACAGGTGTGGTCTCCTTGGTGACTCTCTGCATGCATTTGCACACACGCACAACCTGCCTGCAATATAACACGCATATAATACGCAGTCCCCTTTGCATGTCCGTGGACCCACACGTACACATATTTGGCACGTACATTGGTCAGAACTTTGAAATGGCCAGTGAGTCTGAAAAATAAATTGAACTCCATCTGCGGAGCCGTCTCTGGATCCAGGTCAGCAAGCTAAGTGCCTTACAAACAGGGTCTCACTGGGTCCTCACCAGGGGCTCACTGGGTCCTTGTCCTGAGTTGCCAGGTATTTTCTCTCCATTTCACAGATGAAGAGACTGAGACTCACGGAGCAGAAGTGGTTTCCCCAGATCTGCAGTGGGTAAGCCTTGGTGCAGGGGCTCAAGCCCAGGCCTGACTCCAACCTAAAACTCTGACTCTTGGTCTGCTTTCTGTTTCTGAACGAGTTGATATAAGTGTCAGGTTTGGAGGGATCACTGTGATGCTATTGTGCCACCGCCTCCTCCAGTTTTAACTTCTCCCCTTTCAAAAAGTCCCCTTGAGAGGAGATCAATCAAAGAAGAAGTCCACGTCTCTGCGGTAGGCTGTCCGGAGCACTTGTGACTGGCTTGCCAATGTCAACGCCAGTTTTTCCAGGCTGGTCCCCTAGGGACTTTTCTCCAGTCACCCACCTAAAGCAGCTGGGCATGTCGCAGGCTCCCTCAGCAGGGCTGGAGGGACACGGTGACATCTGCATCAGGACTGGAGGCTCTTGATGCCATAAGTCAGACTCACAGTCAGTAGCATCTCTGGGATGCATCAAATGTGGTCCAGAGAGGGGACTGTGCAGGACGACAGATGAGATGGACGGGCAACCGACTTCATGGAGAAGAGAGAAGCCGGATGCTGTTCACTCGAGACAAGTCTTGTGGACACTCTGCTCACTGGACAGTCCAGGGACAGCTGCTCAGTGGCATCCCTTGTATAGTTCCCTTCAGAGGCATGAGAGAGGTTAGCCAGCTCTGCTGCCTTTCAGCCCCCAGCTGTGGGCTCAGCGAGGACTGTCCCCTCTTCACTGGGGGAATAGTAGCCCCGTCTACACGGAAGAATCTCGCAGAGATTTTTAAAAAATACAGGATGCCCAAGACCCAACCCCAGAGATTCCGAATCCAGTGGCCTCAGGTGCCCTGGGCAGGGGCATGTTCCAGAGCACAGATGGTCTGGATACAGGGCTGGAGTCAACAATCCCTGGTTTGGTCTTGGCAACGGTTCTGCAAGACGGACGCCATTGCTATCTGCCTCGTAAGATATGAGGACAAAGGCTCAAAGAGGCCCGGGAACAAAGTCAAAGCCACACAGCCAGCAAGCATGTGGCCGAGCTGGGATTCGTGCCTGGGTATGTGACTCTAAATGTGGTGTCTTTTTTGAGTACCAAAGTGGCCAGGGTGAGCTGGCCCTTCAGTCCCAGTCCTGGTGGCCCTCAGTCACGTATATTCAGGAAAGATAGATGCCACCAGAATCCAAGAGACTTTTCTTTAAACATGCCTATTGAGAAGAATGAGTGTAGGGACCCTGCTTTCCATATTTATAGTGGACTCAAAAAATTGAACTAATGATGCAGGTTGGGTGGGTCAAGAGGGGTGTTTTCAACCCAGTGTCTGGAACTTTCCATCTCCTTTCATTTGTTTATTTATTTATTTTTGGTGCTGGAGAGTGAACCCAGACGCACTCAACCACTGAGCCCCATCCCCAGCCCTTTTTAAATTTTTTTTTTTTTAATCTAGAGACAGGGTCTCATTAAGTTGCTTAGAACCTTACTAAGTTGCTGAGACTGGCCTCCAACTCACAATCCTCCTGCCTCAGCCTCCCAAGCCACTGGATCTTCATCTCCTTTCTGAGCAGAGGGCTTGCTGGGACCTTTCCCAGAACCTTATGGACTGTACTTCCAGGGCATAAGGGGGCTTGCAGGGTCCTACCAAGAGGGGAGAGGGGCCACTGCTCTCTCTTACCTCTTTATTGCTTCAGTTTGCTCTCGGGCGACCTGGCAGCCTCTTTGACTCTCGCCCAGCGTCAGCCTGTGAAACGCGGGGCGTGTTGGTCTGTGGAGCAAGGGTCAGCCAGGCTGTCGAGATTGTCCTTCATCAGGCCCATCCAGGCTGCCTGTTGATCTGCCACGATTGAGCCATCTGTCCCCTCCCCAGGGCCAAAGTGTTGGTGGCGTGTGGAGCATGGCAGGTGGCGGGAGGTGAGGTGATAGTGTCCAGGCCATTGGGCACAGACTTCAAACCAGAGGCCCCGGGGTAGCAAACAACAGAGAGAAAGCTCTGTCCAAGTTAAACAGAACCAGCAAAGCCCGGGGAAGGAGGCCAGCAAGAGGGCAGGCCAAGGGGGTCTCGGGACACCCCTGGGTGTAAGGCCAAGGGTTGGCCCCATCTGCTCTGTTGGCTTCTGAGAGCCCAGAAATTGTCCCTACGTCATTGGTTGTAGACAACTAAAACATCAGAGTACACTAAGAGCGTGACCCAGCTAACCAGTAGGTCCAAGTGACCTATAGATGCATTAACAAAGGTATACTCACTACAAGAAAGGAGGTGTCTCATTCATTTCCCAAGAATCTAGCTGAGCACTTATTACGGGTCCTGACTTATTCTGGTTGCTGGGGATACTAAAGGCAAGAAGATACGAATCCCTGTCCTCATGTACTGGCAACCCACTTAAAAATAGGAGTTCAGTTGCATAGTATGTCAAAAGTGTGCATTGAAGGAGTTTGGGGAGGTGGTTTGCTCTTTTAAATGAGGTTATAAGAGAAGAAGTCTGAGAGAAGGTGACATGAAGTGACAAAGAGGAGAGATGGAGAGAGAGAGGGAGGGAGGAGACAGATATCTGTGGGGAGCAGGTCTTCCAGGACAGCCAGTGCAAAGGGTCTGGGGTGGGCCTATGCTGAGGGATTTCAGGAGTTATTGAAAGTGCAGAGATAGGAAAGGGCGGGGAAGTCCATGAGAGATGACGCTGGGCACAGAGCAGGCCAGGGGTGCCCAGCATGTGGACCTCTGGACAGACTTGAGCTCCGGCTGAGGGAGGCACACTGTGGGAGGTTTTGACAGAGAAGCGACATGGCCGGGCTGAGGTGGTAACAGCATCCTCCAGCTGCAAACAATCTGGGAGGCCTGTTTGCAGGTCTCGGGGGCCTTTCCTAACAGAGGTGGCTTCAAGTCTGCGTCTGCATCCTTTGTGACTCTCCGCGGGCAAGCACCACACAGCTGTGTCTCCGGAGAGAGTGTCTGCGTGGCGCCTCCTGGAAGACCACACGCACAGACACCCACACACACTCACACACGCACACATGCGCCGGTGACCTGGCTCTCGGGTGCAAAAGAAGAGAAGCAGAAATTGTAACTTACAAGGACTTGAGGGAGGGAGCAAGTCCTTTGGGAAGCATTTTGGGAAAAGGGATGAAGAGATTCGTCCAGGAACACCCTTGAGAGCCCGTGCCTTGATCTCTAGGCCCAGAGCAGGCGAGGGCCATCTCCCTGGATGATCCCCTGGCGCACTGAGGTGGCTTTGGCCACTGTCCAGGAGAGAGAGCTCGCTGGTGTCCTCTCTGGGGTGACGGCAGGGATGGAAAGATTCGGCCACAGAATATGAGATGAAAGGGGCTGAGCTCATGGTGCCCAGAATGATCAATCTCTGCGGCAGCTCATGAAGCAGCCATGCTCGGCGAAGGGTAGCACCCGCCAGAACCTCCCGCCTTCCTGCTGACCCTGTCCCCTCAGGTGTCTCTCCACCCAGGAAGGACTCAGCTCCTACTCCTCCTTCGTGATGCCTCAGGGGACACATCTAGACTCTTTCCTTCCTGCTTTGGCTTGCTCTTCTCGGATCTTATTAGCACACTGCAGGGATTGCTCTCCCGGGGCTGCCACAGAAGGTGGTGCAGGTTGGGCACTGTGCAAATGGCCTGGCCGCAGGGGCCAATGGAGGATGAGCTCCAGCAGGCACCAAATCTTGGCTCCCGGGTGTGGAGGGCTCTTTTTCTAATTCACACAAACCATGTTGAATGGCTCATTAACATCCCCTGGGCCATGAGGCCAAGGTGTCACCATTCTGTACATCAAGAGTAGATAAATTTTGTCTTAGAAGAACAGATGGTAAATATTTCGGGCTCTGCAGGCTGCGGGGTCTCCGTGGCGAGCGCTCACTTCTGCATGTGAAAGTGGCTGCAGTGGAGGGTCGGGTGAGGAAGCAGGGCTATGTTCCAATAAAGCTTCATTTACAAAACGAGTTGGAGAGTTTGCTACCCTCCCCAGGGGTCCCCTCACTGAGAAACTGTCCCCCTCATGAGTTTCTTCCTAAGGGCTCCTTGTCCCCATGTGGCAGCTACTGTGTGTCCTGTGTCAAGCTCCGTCCTGAGCCCACTTCATGTAGTATCTCAATTAACGCCCACCGCCACCCTCCTGGGTGCGAACACTGTTGCCACGAAGGAACTGGGGCACAGAAGGCCAAGCGGACACTCGGATGCTGGGTCGGGGAGACGGCAGCCGGCTCCACACGTCGCTGAACAACCGGAGTGGGACAGCCAGAGTGGCCAGGGTGGCCGAGGGCCTCTGCCACGCTGGGGGCACACCGTCAACATCTCACCCTGCACGGTGGCTTCACGTGCCCTGCCCTGGCTGCGGGGAACTTTCTAGAAGCTGGACTGGCTCCAGGGCCCGGCTGCCTGCCCTTCTCTTTGCGCAGGCCGGGCCTTTGGACACCCGGGTGCCGGTTATCTTATCTGGCCTCTCCCGTGGCTTTGCTAGGTGTCACGTTTGTTATTCTAGGATAAACTTTCGGCCGAAAGCAACACGTACTCTGGGGTCAGTGCCCTGTGTTACCCCAAGGATTGTTCAAATATTTGTGACCTTGTCAACCTTCTTCTCACTGGACGTGTGTCCTGGCAGCCCGCGAGGGGCCTTTCATCCCTGGAGACGGGTGTGAGCCCTCCTGTGGGGAGAGGCACAGAGGGGGAGGCTGGAGGACAAGAGAAGAGGCCCGGCGGGGGAGGCCGGAGGGCAGCTGCTGAACCAGGGTGTTGGCACTCAGTGGATGGTGCCACCTGCCCGGCACCTTCACGGACATGGTCCCATGGGGTCTTCCTAAATGCACGGGAAGGATTCTCTGGCATTTTATTGACAAGAAACCAGACTAAGCGTCTCCTTGGTAATGTGCCAGAGGCGGGGCCCCGTCTCAGAGGAGCGCCTCGAACTCCGTAAGGACAGACGAGGGCAGAGGCACTGTGGACACCAGGGCCTTGGGACAGGGCCACGGGACAGGGCCACTGTGGTCTCTGCTGGCGACAAAGGACAGCCGTGCCCGTGCCCTGGAGCATCTGCTGCCCATATTCATGATGGACAGAAGGGCTGTGTTTTACTGACCCTGGCGATGTCACGTATTTTCTTTCTGCCCAGGTTCACAGATGTCCTGAAGGCCACTTTGGGGATCCAGAGCCCCTGGGTGACATCCTTATGCTGGTGACTGGTGAGCCAGGGCCCAGGAAGCCAGCGGTGCCTGGCTCTAGGGACACACTCCTGGACCCTGAGTGGTAATGCCACCAAGCCCAGAGCTGCTCCCTGCGCATCCTCTGGCCTTGTCCCAGGGCGGCCGTGACCCGGGCGGGGGCAGAGCCAGCCGGGTGCCTTTGAAGCCCTGGTTCTCCTTTGATGTGCAGGTTTTATCCAGGCGCTTCCCGCAGATCCCGGGTGCCCTCCTCCAACCCAGGACGGGACCCAATTACCCAAAGACCCCCCTGGTGCCTCCGTGAGGTTTTCTTATGTATTTATTTATCTACCTGTTTATTTGTTTTTTTTTTTTTGCAGAAGAAAGTGATGACCTGCTGAATCAGGCCTTGGATTTCAGAACCCTAAAATCTGAAGAGGTCAGTACTTTTAATCCTCGTTTCCAGGTGTCCAGAAAACCGTGGCCTCAGTTAAGAGAAATAGGGACAGGATCAAAACATAGATGCCTAATGGTTAGTCAGTCCAGCCTCTCGAATTGATGCCAGTTTGGGTTGACATTTCATATTGGGCATGCGATTTGGGGGAAGTCACGCAAGTTTTCCTAACCTCTCTTTTTCTAAGAGGAAACTGAGGCAGGCACAGAGAAGCTGAGTAACTCCTTCAAGGTGGCACAGCTGGAGAGGGGATGTGGGGTGGGGATGTAGGCCTGTCTGACTGCAGAGGTGATGGAGGGGCTGAAGAGAGAAGAGAGGTAGCTCTCCTGCAACATGATCACCACCACCAAAGACCCACAATAACAACAAGACAAAAAAAAAAAAGAATAATAGTAACATGCCTTTAGGAAGTGCAGGCTCATGCCAGGCATTCCATGTGTTTTCTTGAACCCTCCCTTTAGTCCTGCAAGGTAGGAATCTTTCCCCAGTTTGTACTAATGACAAACTGAGATCAGAGAGGTGGTGCAATTTTTCCAAAGTCACACAGCCATGCATGGCAGGTCTGGCTGAACCAGAGACCTTTCCTCCACAGTATTCAGAAGCAGAGCCCCAGGGCCTTTCGCAGAGGCAGGGACCTAGGGGTTTCCAAAGAGAACTTCCAGCAGCTCCGCTCTGAATGAGCGGAGGGGCTGCTGTTCTCCTGGGATAAAGGTCCAGTTCGGCTCTTCTGAAAACAGCATTCAGGGAAGAGATTCTGAACTTTGGAATAGGCGGAAGGCAGAAAGGTCACCAAGAACCTGCAGTGCCTGAGAAGAAGAGGTCGTTGGGTAACTGAGCAGGCGTCCAGGGCTGGCTCGGGCTGCGGGGATGACAGGAGGCGGCAGCTCCTTTCCAGGTGACCTGAGTGCTGTAAGATGAGAAGCCTGTCGCCTGAGACCTCCTCTGACAGCAGCTACCAGCCCTGCAGGGGCATGGCAGCACCTCTAGCTGTACCTCCGTGTGTCCAGCCCTGTGAACTTGAACTCTGTGAGAGCCACGGACGCCCAGCGTGATGTTCCCATGGCGCCACAGGACTTGGACTTGGGGCTGGAAATCCCAGGCAAGGGAGGAGGCTTGCCCGTCCCCCCCGGCCTCCCTTGCAGTGAAGAGCTCACATCTGCAGCCCATCTGGCTGGGCTCAGGAGCACAGTCCACCGTCAGGGAGAGGAAGTCTCTCTGTGGGTATTTTTGGCCTGGCCTGGACGGCCAATGGCTCCTCTCAGGCCAAGATCAGGAGAGAAGCTCAGTCCAGTGGGCTGCTTGTCAGAGAAGCTCCTGGCCCTGACTTTCGGATTCCTGAGTCATCTCTCCTTGGGCCCGTCCTCTGCTGGACTTCTTTGCAGGGACCTTTGATGAACAGATCAGACAATGATATGCTTTGAAGAAGATAAAATGCCCAACAGAGGCTTTGCTGGCTGCTAGAATGGACGCCACAGATTGGTCAAACCCTGACCTTCCTTCCTGTCGAAGGGCAAAGGGTTCTTCCACTCTGCATGTCCGGGACAACCGGCTCACTCGGGGGCCCACCCCACCCCCACCGAGAGGGATGAAACTCAACGGCTATTAGCAACTTGGACGGTTCAAGGGTGGATCCATCCATCAATCTTTAGATGATCCAGTCATGAGATAAAGGTACGGATTTGCCCATTTTACAGACAAGGAAACCGAGGCACAGAGAGGTCAAGCAATGTGTCCAAGATCTCACAGCTACTTGGTACAGGTCCACGATTTGAACCCAAAGGTGCCCATTCCAATACCCCGTGGAACACAAGGGATTTCATTAGGATGTCCGGAGCTAAGTTAAAGTGCAGCCCAGTTAAGAACCAGAAAATGTGTTTGTTTGTTTGTTTCCCAAAAATGTCCCCAATTGCTCTTCCAAACCTGTAGAAATGATGACTTCCCTTCCTCTCTGCAGCTGGGGCTCTTGGTGGGGCCGAACCAAGTGGAAATCAGTGCCAGGACACCAGAGAGCACAGCTTTGCACAGATGGCTGAGACCTCGACGGCTCTCGAGGGCCAGCATCGTCTTCACGACAGTCCCTCCAAGAGGCTGTCCAGCCAGCACTTGGACACTGGTGGAGGCAGGGAACTCTGTCCTGCAAAGTGGCCGGGTTAAAGGCGATTAGGCTTGGAGAGAGCTCAAGAACTCCAGAGAGTTCAAGGTTTCCTTGCAATTTCTAGAATCTGTGAGAGCAGGACATGTATTTTTCCTTCCACTGGCAGCTGTACCCTGACCCAGATGCTTGGGAGGGTGTGCTGGGCGTCCAAAGCCACACTGTAACAGCAGCCAGTTCCGGCCAACCTGCCAGTCCCCGGGCACGGGGTGGATGCATGGCGGGGACTGTGCTCCTTCAATGAACACTGTCACAAAAACACACCACATCCATGTGTGTCCCCATGGCTAACCTCAGGAACCCACTGGTGGGTGGGAAGGGATTGTTACTGGGCATTTCCTACAGAAGTATTTTCAGTGATAAAAAAAATGAAGCTATATGTTTTATAAAGAAAATATAGACGCGCAAAGGTATTTGAAGGGTTTCATAAAGGCACTCTGCAAATATGGGTTAGAGGGCAGGGGAGGGGACAGGCAAGGAATCCTGATTGGTCTGTAGCGTCAAGTGGTATTTTTAAAGATGATCTGTTACTGTGGAGGGTAGGTTATTAAAATTGATCCGCCTGTCTTCAGTGAGACGTTCTGAAGTGTTGGGCTGAGATCTGCCAGATCTTGAGAGTCTTTGATTTGTTCTGTTTTTTTTTTTTCCACCTTGGAAAATATAAGAAGGTGCGGTTTGAACCTCCCCTGGACCCAAACCTGGATTCCTACCCCTGTGGTTCCTCTCCTTTGGTTTCCAAGTTCCTTATGTCCCCACGTGCTCTCCCTCCCTCTCTCCCTCCCTCTTCCCCTTCCTTCCTTCCTATCTTCCTTCCTATTACCACTCCTTCCTCCCCTGAGATTAAAACATTAAACATTTTTTTTTGTTTTATTTGTTCTAATTAGTTATACATGGCAGTGGAATGCACTCTGCTACATCATACACAAATGGAGCGTCATTTCTCCATCTTCTGGTTAGTACACGGTGCAGAATCCCACCGGTCATGTAGTCATATGTGTACATAGGTAGTGACGTCTGATTCATGCCACTGTCCTTCCTACCCCCACGCCCCTCCCCTCCCTTCGCTCCTCTCTATCTGATCTAAAGCAGCTCTATTCTTCCCTGGCCGACCCCCACCCACTGTGAATTAGCATCTGCATATCAGAGAAAACGTTCAGCCTTTGGTTTTTGGGGATTGATTTATTTCACTTAGCATGATGTTCCCCAGCTCCATCCATTTACCGGCAAATGCCAACATTTCATTCTTTAAGGCTGAGTAATATTCCATGATCTGTCTCATTTGCCTTACCCCTTCCTCTGTTGAAGGGCACCTAGGTTGCTTCCATAGCTTAGCTATGGTGAGTTGAGCTGCTATGAACATGGATGTGGCTGTGTCACTGTAGGGTGCTGATTTTAAATTAAAAAAAAAAAAAGAAAAAAAAGAAGGAAACAAGGCCTCTACCACTCCTGCTGTCCAGAGTTGGCCAGTGTGAGCAGTCGGCAGATTTCCTAGATAGCTCTCGTTTACATTAGCATATTCTATAACCACTCAGTGCACGGTGACACGGCTCTTCCATACGCCCGGGCATGGCAGTGCGCGACCTCCCTCGCCATCCCCGCGGGTCCCCATCCTACTCGCTCCCAGCTTCGCACACATGCGCACTGTAAGCGCGGCATCTGCACTCGCACCTGGGCGGGATTTTACCTAGGGGTACATGGAGGCTTACAAATAGAGAGGACCTCTCGGTGTTTTATTTTCTTGGATGAGATCTGGGTCTCTTCACAACCAGAAAACTTTTTCCATGTTGTGCTTTTAAGAAATTTCCATGTGGAGGCCTCGGACTCTGGTTCCTGGCCCTGGATCGCAGTCTTAGGAGGTGCGCACGTCGCCACACACGTCCTAGGCCATCCAGGCCGACTCTGGGGCTTCGCTCGCTGGCAATCCCGCCACGACGTACCTGTACATGTCCTCTTGTGCACAGATGGGAGCCGTCTCCTGGGGGAGTGACATGCACCTCTTTCCCCTGTAAACAAGGAGGTCTTGGAGAACCTGCTGTGGGTCACCGTTGACATCACAGAACACACAGGACAAGCACAGTGCCTGCCTTCCTAGAGCTTGTCACCTCGTCAGGAGACACACAGGGAACACTGGTGCGGTCCAGTGTTGTGCTGAGGATGAGAGCTGTACCCAACCCAGCCCAGGGCCTCTGAAGGCTTCCTGGAGGAGGTGACTCAACTGCTCAAATGACGACAGTGAAAACCAGTGGCAGATGAATGTCACTGGAGGATGTCCAGAGGCACTTGAGAACCAGCGGTGTGCTCCTGCCGCAGGGCCTTTGCACCTGCTGTTCCCACTGGCTGAAATATTTCCACCAGGGCTTTGTGAGATGCTACAAACTCTGCAACTCCCTCACGTTTGTGATCTGTGTGGCCCTGGCTGCTTCTTCACATTGATTAGGGCTAGAGTGACCCCCTGGCCTCACCTCCTTTGTGAAGAACAGAAATGAGTAGCCTGCTGTGCTTGGCCATCAGGCTTCACCAAGAGAATTTCTTTAAACATCTGAGGGCAGTGGCCTCCAGCACAGGCTCTGGAGTCATACCACGGTGGTTCATATCCCAGGCCTAACACTTTTCAGCTCTGCACCCTGGGCAAGTGAACTGCCATCTCTGATGAGGCCATAAAATAGGGACAAAAATATTCCCTCGTGCTGAGAGTTACAGGGAGGATTCGACGAGGAAGTGCATGTTGAGACTATCACAGGGCCCTGGAGATGGTGGGCAGCCAGTCCACAGCCGGGGAAAGAAAACCAGCAATAATGTGTAGCTGTGTCTTTACAAAGAAAAAGCAACTCGGATACTCTCCCTGGGAATGAGAAAGGAGAATATCCCATGTGAGAGTTCTAGACGGTCCCCTGAGACCAGGTGACCAGCTGCTGGCTAACCGACAACTTCAAGCCCTAGCCACATTTTCCGGAATCCTTTATCCTTGAATGGGAGAGGTCTCTCCAGCTGCATCATGGATCCTTGACCAGGCCTGTGGTCCAGATTCCCCAGGGGCCTGGGCCGGGTGAATGGGACGTCCCCAGACTCCTGGGCGGGCCTGGCTTGAGGAGGAAGCCAGGAGAGGCAGGTCGGGGACTTGGGGGACAATCTCAGCCCTGCTTTTTAGGACCTCTGCTGTCTGGAGTGGACTCATTATAACTCTCCAGATGCAAACCTCGGGGGCAGTGAGGGAAGGCCCCTAGATCAACAACGGCACCGTTTGCTCGTGATTGAGCTTTTATTAAATACTAATGCATCATGCTAATTAATCCCAGGGCACATATCTTCTAAATCCTCTGCAACTCGGTGGCAGGCTCCTATTTTATTCCCACTTTCTAGATAGGTACACTGAGGTGCAGTGGAGGGAAGTCACTTGTCCGAGGTTAGTTCTGTCAGCTGCCCACCCAGGTTTTTATCAATTAGGCCACTGGTCCCATCTTTTGCCCTCTGCCCCAGTGTGCCACTCATGAGCTGCTGATCTGTGGGCCTTGCTTACTTGGACCACAGTATGAAAAGAAGGACACACCTCCTAGGGTGGTCAAAAGATCAAAATGCTCTAGTGGACAGCCGAACTCATGGCGACAGCTGGCCTGCCACGGTGGGTTATTTGATTATGGTCCGTTATTTTGGTGTATGTTGGTCTCTTGGGCTTTTCTGTTTTGCAAATAGCCCTGTGTTGACTTTCTTTACTAGATCTGCATTTTGATAATTTTGATAAAGGGTCCTCTGTGAAGTTCCAAGAAGCGCTTTGCTTCCCCTGAGGTGAAAAGGACCACACTCGTGCTCAGCACCAGTACCAAAGCCTTGTGCATAGGAATGGGGATCAGCCACCAGCCAGCGCGGTCTTGAACTTCAAGTAGCTATGCAAGGGCATAACAGAGGCCATGGTAGTGACCTTAAGAAAAGGTCATTTGGTGCCCCAAGGCCAGCAGGAAGATCCGAGAGAGAACACTGACCCAAGAGCTCGCGTAAGTTTAAGTGGAGCGCCTTCCCAGGGACCACCCAGAAACCCATCAGCCTCACTGCAGAGATCCCAGGTCCCCTAGAAGAAGGTCCATCTCTCTTCTGCGACTGAAGAGCCCTGAACTCCCAAGGGGCCCTTTTCCTGGCTGACCTCCTGCCCGGGGCCTCTCCAAACCTTCCCGCCTTCAACCCGGCCACCAGCAAACCCTTCCAATATCCGCTCCCTCTGTGCCCCTTTGCCCCTGGCCCTGCCCCGGATCCTGGCGACATCCTGTCCGTCCCCTGAACTAAACTCCCCTCCAGCTTCCCAGTGCGATAGGAATCTTAAATAAATGCTTCCTGTCTCTCAACCACCTTCTCTCCCGCTCCTCCCCAATGGCTGGCGTTCAGGAACCACAGGCAGCGCCGCTGTCCGGCTGTCCCTTCTAATTTTAAACCTGCCCTGGGAGGCGCTCTCCTCTCCCTTCTCAGGGTTCCAGGAAAGGCCAGTGGGTGGGTGTCCGAGGGTTCCCAGGGAGGGAGCCTGGAGCCACTCGGAGGCCTGTCCCTGACAGCTGGGCTGCGCGGGGCGCATGCTCCGTGCCTCTTTCTCATCTTCCTGAAAGCACATGAGAAAGACGGCAGCGGGCAACCCAGACGTGCCCATGAAGTCAGGAGTCAGCAGAAATCTGTGTCCCCGCCTTTGAGCGGTCCCCTGACCGGCCCTCAGGTCCAGTCATTGGTCATCAGTCCCTGCAACTTCAACTCTCCTCCGAGACCTACACCAGACCCACGCTCAGCCCTTGGGGCGTGGCCAAAGGGGCGTAGCCAATCAGAGTGTTGCTGGCCAGCGATTGGTTCTCAATGAGCATGTGACCCCAGCCTGGCCAATGGGGACCCAGGCTGAGATTCTTGGTTGGACCCCCTGAGACAGAGCTGTTCATTCATGCAGGTGGTGGTGCCGAGAGGTCTGGAGAGGGCCCCAGGTGGAGGCCGCGCAGTGTCCGGGTATGAACTATTGCCCTTGCTCGGACACGTGGATGGTAACTATGCAGGGCTGTGACCCTCCGGCATCCAGGAAGTGATGTGCTAAGACGCTGTCCACCAAGAGCTGGAGGGGATGGAGCCTGAGTGAGGGGAAGCCGAGCTGGGACAGAGAACCACACGGCCCCATCCGATCCCTCAAGTGCAATGCTGACTGAAGCCAGTGCTTCTAGAATTTTCAGTCACTGGAGTCCTTAAAATCCCTTTGTCTTAGGTTTCCTCGGTTGTAACCAGCACCCCCTCCACACACGGACAGATATACAGTGGGATAACAAGGAAAAACGTGCCCTGTGAACGTGTCTTGGACAAAAATGTCTCCTTCAAACAGATCTCCGAGCTACAGATCCTTAGTTCCATTTCCTGAATCACAATACTCAAGTTCAGAGAGGTTAAGAAACCTGCCTAATGTCGCCCAGCTAGCGTTTAACTTGCCTCTTTTTTATATGTGTCTCTCCATATCTGTTTCTGGATGCCTCCCAGGCCCTGTGAGCTTGGACTCCCCCAAAGGGAGCCTCTAGCCTTCCCCAACCTGCTGGGGCACCTGGGTTCTCCAGCTCTTCTGGGGTGTGGTCAGCCATCCACCTGACCAACTGGAGGAGTCTTGGAGTCCAGTTTGAAGGCCAATCATCTGGCCTGTGGCTCCTGACTGTGGCTTCCGCTGCCCGTAGGATTCCCCAGCTCACCCTCGCTCTCCATCCCGGTGAGCCCAGCATGCCGGCTCTATGCTCTGGGAAAACACTCCTAGGTACCCTGGGAGCCCTTTCTCATCCATATGCCAACTGCGACCCAACACACAGGGCCACTGCGTTCTGTCGTCTGCCATTCTCTCCTGGAGCTGGCCATACCTTGTCATGGAGATCAGGACACTCCTGTGCATGCTATGCTTGATCTGAAGCCAGCTCCCTTGACCGGACCGTGCTGGATGTGATATGTGGGGTACATGTCTGCTTGTAGATTTCCTGCTATCTAATGCCCCTGACCCCCTGTGGCAGACTGCACCAGATGTGGAGAATTCCACAGATGTTTCTTCCCCCAACCCCAAACTTTCTTTGCTGGTGTCATCGGTGTGATTTTTTACAGTCCATTACCCATTTGCCCTAAGACTACTTTTCTCATCTGAAAGTCGAACACAACCTGGGTTTGACCAGGGAGGATAAAATAAGAAAATGCTCGCAAAGCACCTAAGTTGTACCTGGTACCTAGACGTGTCCAGTACATTCTAGTTTATTGCTATCGAGTTGACTATTTTTATAAGGAAAAGTGTTTTGTGTGATCATGTTCTTTTTTGGGTCACTTCCTTAAGATTTCACTTCTTGATAAATCATTATGGACAGCTCGAACCGAGCTGTTGCATCCTAAAAATGAGCAGCACTTCTTTAATTAGCAGCCACGGGAAAAACCAGAGTGTCTGCAGTCGCACTGTTTATATTAACAGTTCTCAGTGATCACACATCGGATAATAGACGTTCCCCTCCCACCACCCACGTGTTAAAAACAAAATCCAGTTAATTGTATCTGAATAGATGTCTGCACCCTTTGAGAAAATGTTCAGAAGGGAAACCATTTAAAGCATCCGTTTCTTTACATGCTCATAGTTGAATGTTGGCCCATTGAAAAAGTCTCAGAGATGGGAACTCGTTTTAAAGGTGTTTCCACTGTGGAGCGGTGGCTTGGCTAGTGCCAACTTGCTTTATGCAAAGCCAGACGCATTGTCTTCTGCTTTACTCTGGCCAGATTGGCAGAGGCTGAGCCACCTGCCCACGGTGACCAATCCAGTCTCTCCTACATGAGGCAGAGGGCACAGTGGTAAAGAGGTGGCTTGGCCTCACCTCTCAGTCCTGCTACTTGCTGATTTCCATCTTTAGCAGGCCATCCAAAGATGTTCAAACAATAGTCAAACATGGCCTTGTGGGTCAGGTCTCTGTTTTCTTATAAAATGGGGATAATAGTCCCAATCTGATAAAATTGTTATGCTAATTTAATGAGAGAGTATGTGGAAATATCCAGTGCATCAGTGAACATGAGCTGCTGTCCCTTCTGGACTAGATATCAGGGGCATTCTGGCCCCAGGGCCTTTGCACTTGCTTTTCCTCATGCCTGGATGCTCTTCCCTGAGTCTTCAGGCTCCTTCTCATCCATTTGCTCTGTTTGTGCTACTGAGTGTCTCCCCAAACTCCTGCACAATGTCACTTTGAAATTTTTTCCCCTGGGGCATTAATTCTGACATCAAGCTTTCACATTGTGTGTGTTGATCGGTCCCTTGTACATTTCCCCATCCTAGTGACTGCCTCCTCTCAGTTGCCTCCTCGGCACATTGCATGGGTACACAGTAGGTGCTCAATAAATACTAACTGCAAGAATGGTGAATGGGACATCCAGGGTATGAGCCAATGTTTGATGGCCTCCAAGTTCTGTCTGTGTTAAGCTACTTCAAAGGTGACAAGCCCCCAGCTTTCAGGAAAGAGGCCCTAAAGGGACACTCAGAGGGAACCCTTTGCAATACCTGCGAGAATGGGAGCCCAGACCTATGAGTCCTCGATGGAAGCCAGGCTGCTCTTATAGCCATAAGTATTTACTTCTTGTAAGAGAATAATCTCAGGTATGCCCAGCATGTATCAGTCAGGATGGGTGAAGTTGTGGTGTATCAACAAACAGCCCCCCAAATGTGGCAGCAACACTGATATATTCATCAAAGTTCAGCCTAATGCCATATGTATTTTGGGTTCCAGGATAGCAGAGCCGTCACCATGATATAAGGCATGATAAAACAACATGATAAAACAACGTGAGAACATGATAAAACAATGCCTCTAAGGCTTCTGCCTGAAAGTGACAGGTATCACTTTTGTTCACATTTCATGCTGTGTCTGCATCAAATTGTATTGCAATCATTTTAACAATCTTGGGCCAGAAGCTGTATCAGGCAACAAAGATATGAAAACTTGAGGAATTTTATTTTTCATATAGAAGATTTTTAGTATGCTTGAGCCTTGACATTCCTTGAAAACTGCCGAGTTCCTATACCCCAAATTGCACATTTGCATACAATTTTGTGAATAATGTCAAGGATGGATATCTTCCCTCAAAGTCCTTTCAATGGCTTCTTAGGCTCCTGGGTGAAAAACCTCTTTACCAAAGGAACAGACTTGCCTGCAAATAATCAAATAGTGTAATATGTCACAAATGGCGTATTTGGGGTGCATACAAATCACAGCATGTGTGCAGAGTGGGGAAGACCACACTGCTCCTTGGGACAGTGTGGGGTAGAGAAGCAGCCTCCTAGAGATCAGGGCTGGAGGGAGGCGCAGGAGTTCTCTGCATGGTCTGTAGGTAGGGTGGGCAACCCTGGCAAAGATAGTATAGGTTGCAGTTTGGGGAACTCTGAGAAGATCCTAATGCAGATGCCCAGAAGTCTGCACTATTTCTGGTTTATCAACTGACTGGGAAATGAAAGCCAATGTCTTCCCCTTAGTACTCCCTCCCATCTCTCCAAACCTCCACGGTCACATCAAATGAATACTTGAACGACACTCCCTCCTCCCTCTTTAACATCGTCTGAAAGCCGGAAATAAGAGGCTCCATGTTAATAAAATATCACCACGAATGCTGAAGAAGTCCAGTTCTCTGCTTTCACATTTCAAGGCTGAAGGCCTTTGGCCCTCGGTCTGCTTGATCAGAGTTGCAGGTGCAAATGTCTTTGTCTTGTTAGTCTTTTTTTTTTTTTTGAGAGTTAATGATTCTATAAAGAAAATGGATAAAGAAGGCATTCTTGGTCATTCCATACAAGTGGAACCTGTGTGTCCACATGTGCATGCATGTGTACCTATGCACATGTGTACATTTTCTCTGAAAACAAAAGTACTCTGTGTCACTGAATTTGGGAACATATTCTGAAATTGTGATTATAGTTTAGTGGTGTAGAGTTGAGGCTGGCCTCTGCATTCTAGTCCTACCTGGGCCACCAGGTCTGTTCTCCAGGCTGCTATAACAAACTGCCACAAGCTAGGTGGGTTAATACAACAGAAATTTATTCTCTCCCTGTTCTGGAGACAAGAAGTCTGAGATCAATGCTTGGCAGTGTTGGTTCCCTCTGGAGGCTCCGAGGGAGAGTCCCGGGCGAGTGTCTCTCTAGCCTCCAGTAGTTGCTGGCGATCCTCAGCTGGGGGACAGTCACTGGAGACAGTCACTGATGCCTGCCTCTGTGTGACTGTGGACTTGCCCCCATAAGTCTATGTGTCAAATCTCCCTCTACTTTTCTTTCTGAGGACACCCGTCATAGGATTTAGGAGCCCCTAAATCCTGGATAACCCTGCTCATAGTATTTAACTTAATCACATTTTCAAAGGCCCTATTTCCATATAAAGCCATGTTCAGTGTCTAAGCAGATCTATCTTTGGGGCTTTCAGGGAGCTGCATCCCGTGAGCATCCTGAGCTGTTTCCTACACAGTGTTAAGCTTTGTGATCTCATCTGGAAAACAGGGCCGCTGATAGAATCTCACTCTACAGAATAAGACGCTGCGCTCAGAACTCGGGATGGAGGCCCTCACCCTCTGTGCACATGGAACAGAGCCGAGCTGTCGTTATTAGTAGCAATAACAATATCACTGTTGCTGTCTCCCAGCCAGGGGCTCTGACACAGGGAGGGCGGGACAACACCGTCAGCATCGTCACACATCTGGAAAACAACACCATGTTGCCTTCCAGCTCCGGGTGTTCGGCATTCCATAGACGCCAGAAGCAGATGACAGGTTATCAAGATGATTGACGGCCGGCCTTCTTCTCTCCCAGACACTGTTTGGCAGGTGGTCTGAGCCTAAATGTCATGGACCTCTGCCCCCCAAAACTCCTATACGTGTTTCCCAAAGTCTGTTGCCGGTGATTCCCACGGACCCTGGGTTGATGTCAAACACACACACAGTCCAGAAGCCCATTGGGGTCGTGGGAAGTGTCATGCACTTGGAGTCACAGAAGCCTGGGTTCAGATCTTGGCAGTGCCACTCAGGAGCTCTGCAGCTGAGCAGGTCATTCCAACCCTCTGATTCTGACCTCCTCGTCCCTAAGCTGATCCTCACGCTCCTCTCCTGAGGTCACTCTGAGCATCAGCTAGAACAGGGTGTGACTCCTTTGGCACAGGCTCCAGCCAACTGCAAGGGCTCCGTGACGGGTACTGTTCTCATTGTCACTCACGACTGGCAATGGTTTCCGTGGGGTTGGTTCAGATGACGGACAGGGAAGCACAGTCCATCTCAAGAGACTGGAGTGTTCTGTTTGCCAAGGGGTCAACAAGTCTCAAAGTACTTGGGAAATAGCAGTTCCAATCCTGG
>PVHX01006958.1:45007-87627 GCA_004024805.1 Geosciurus inauris
CCTTCCTTCCTTCTCTTTCCGCTCTCTTCCCCTCTCTCTCCCTCCCTCTCTTTCTCCCTCTCTCCTCCCTCCCTCCCTCCCTCTCTCTCTCTCCTGTGCTAGGAAGCAAACCCAGGGGCCTGTCCTGTGCATGCTGGGAATGCCCTTCCACTGAGCACGGTCCCCAGCACAGCCATGTCTGAGGTCTTTGGAAGGCACTGGAGCAATTTCATGAGCAAGACAAACTCTGCCCTTCCTCCCAGAGAGCTCAGAGATGAGTGTGTTGCGTGTTAAAAATAAACATATAAGAGTAACAGCTTCGTGTTCTGATTCATCATTTCTATGCTCTTACAGCTGAATACATGACAATATGATAAATTTTACACAACGTGGGTGAATTTGGCTTGATCTTGGGAAGTCCTTGACTGGCCTGGGTGTCGGGGAGCCGTAGTGACCACTGTCTTTTGAATTCTTCCTCTTTCCCCTCCTCTCACATCCATTCAGTAGCATCCGTGGCCCAGGAGCGTTTTCCAAAGGCTGGACCGTAGATGTGGAACCCAGAGCATTTGCTTGGCATGAACCTGGACTTCTGGGTTTCTAGCATCTAAGCTTTTGTGAAAGTGCTTGGAAGGGCAGAGTTTGCATTGGACCTATTTCATCTTTTTTAAAAAAGGTTCTGAAGACCTAAGCACTCCAATATTCTGGACAATATTCTATTTTTGCCATAAGAGAAGCCTGAGAGCATTTGCGGGTTCCAAGGGCCAAGGTGCTTTCAAGGGCAAAAGTCATGTGGAGTCGTAAGTAATGAGGGGGGTGAACATGGAGCAAATTGGGGGACAGTGGGGTGCCCGACAGGGACCCTGCCTGCTCTGTCCTCACTGGGTGGAAATGGCTGCAGAGCCGTCAGCAGGCTGTGGGCAGGGAAGGTCTGTGCCCCCCTTGGGACCGAGACCAAGGTGAGGGGGTGCCACACCTACTGTGATGCACTGGGGAGGGGTCCTCGGCGGCCATACCTCCACCACCCCGAGAGCACGCATGACCTTTACTTCTGTGCCCCAGACATCTCATTGCTGTCTTTAAAGATGATTTTGTCTTTACTGTGGCACCATAAATGTGACATGGAATTTACCATTTAGCCATCTTTAAGCGTGTGACCAAGTGACATTAATTCCTCTTAATGTTGAGCAGCCATCTCCACTATTTCCAAAATTTTCCATCACCCTAAACAGAAACTCCAAATATGGAGCAGTAACTCCCATTTCCCAGGCCCTGTTAACCTTTCATCTATTTTGTGTCTCTATGAATTCTTCTATTTGCAGATATTTTAAATAAACGATATTGCACAATTTTTATCCTTTGGTATCTGACTTATTTTGTTTAGCATAATGTTTTCAAAATTGATCCATGTTGTAGCACATATTAGAATTTCATTCCTTTCTTATGACCAAATAATATTCCACTGTATACATCTACCATATTTCTTTGTCTATGAATTTGTTGATGGACATTTAGCTTGTTTCCGTTTCTTGGTCTGCTATCTGGTGTACAAGTATCTGTTTGAACACCCCTCTCCAATTTGGGGGGTGGTATATGTCTGGAAGTGGAATTACTGGGTTGTCTGGTTATTGCATGTTTACTTTGAAGGACTGTTGGACTGTGTGCTATGGTAGCCACCCCATTTTGTTTCCCTGCCAGCAATACACGAGGCTCCCAATTTCTCCGTCCAACAATTGTTATTTTACACTTAAAAAAATACTGTAGTTCCCTTAGGAGGAACAAAGTAACAGCTCGCTGTGGTTTTTATTTGAGTTTTATTTGAGTGACTAATGCTATGGAGTGTCTAATTGAGGGCTTAGTGGCCACTTGCATATCTTTTTTTGAAGAAATGTCCATTCATGTCCTTCGCCCATTTTAAAATTGGGTCATCTGGGAAAGCTGGGTATTCATAGGTAGAAGAATTCAATTAGATCCCTATCTCTCACCTGGCACAAAAATCAATTCGAAATGAATTGAAGATTCGGGGATGAGACCAGAAACTGCAACTCCTAGAAAAAGCACAGACTCAACAGCCCAATGCATCAGCACAGGCATTGACTGACTTAATGAGATTCCTGAAGCTCAAGAAATAAAACTGAGAATCAGTAAGTGGGGCAGTACCAAGCTGAAAACTTCTGCACAGCAAAGGAAACAGTAAAGAATGTGAAGAGAAAGGCTACAGAATGAGAGAAAATCTTTGCCAGCTACTATTCTGATTGGATTAATATCTAGAATTAATAACAACAAATTAATATCTAGAATCAAAACAACACCCAAACAAAACAAAACAAAAACCAAACAACCCAGTCAATAGGAGGGCAAACGATCTAAACAGACGTTTCTCAAAAGAACAAATACAAATAGTCAACAAATATATGAAAAAATGTTCAACATTCGTAGCTATCAGGGAAATGCAAATCAAAACGGCATTGAAATTTCATCCCACTCCAGTTAGAATGGCAATGATCAAGAACACAAATGATATTAAATGCTAGTGAGGATGTGGGCAAAAGGTCCACTCATACATCGTTGGTAAGACTACAAATTAGTGAACCACTTTGGAAAGCATTGTGGAGATTCCTCAGAAGACTAGGCGTGCAACCACCATATAGGCTACACCACTCCTTGGTATTTGTTCAAAAGAACTAAAATCAGCCTGTTATGGTGATGCCAATGTTTATAGCAGCGCCATTCACAATGGCCAAGTCATGGAACCAGTCCAGTTGCCCGTTGGATAAAAAAGATATATACACAGTGGAGTTCCATTCAGCCATAAAGAAGAATGAAATGAGTTTATTTGCTGGTAAATGGAGAACATCATGCTAAGTGAAATAAGCCAGACCCAGAAAGTCAAGTGTCAAATGTTTCCTCTCATACATGAAGGCTGGAGAGAAAAACAGAAATAGGAGTAAAACAAAAAGGTGATCTCACAAAAATAAAAAGGAGACCAGTAGAGTAGAGGAAGGAGATGGAGAAGAGGGGGTGGGCTGGGGAATGAACTCCACCAACCTCTGCCATGTGGTATATGAGGGTCCCACGGTGAATCCCAATTATAGATAATAACAATGCACTGATTAAAATAATAACACCAGTAGGTCAGAGGTCAGTAGGGTAGAGTAAGCACATAAATGGAGAGGGAGGAAGAAAGGGAAGGGAGGGTGACCAGGGGTGAGAAGGACAAGCTATGTGCATGTCTGAACAGGGCACGAGGAATCCTATGACCACGTATGATTGTAATGCACCAATAAAAATAAAATTAAAAATCCGACTGTTTGTACCTTTGTTACTGAGATTTGAAGAGTTCTTTATGTAATCTGAATATTAAACTCATATCAGAAAAATAATTTGCAAATTCCTCCCATCGTGTGGATTGTCTTTTCACATTCTTGATCATATTCTCCAGTGCATGAACATTTTTGATTTTGAGAGGTCCGACTTAGTCTTCGTCTTTGCTGCTCATGCTTTTGATGCCCATTTTTGCTATTGCCCAATCCATGGCTGTGATGATTTGCCACAGTTGCTTTCTCAGAGCTGTGTGCTTACAGCTCTTATATTTAGGGCATGAATCCATTTTCCAGGTACCTCACTCTTGGCATCATGCAAAGAGGATCAGGATCTGAGCATCAGAGCTTCCTTCAGTTTCTAACCTGAACCAGGTGCAGTGAGGGAGAAGAGGAGGAGGGCTCCCTGTGTGGAGGGGGTGGACATGATAAGCTCATGGATTTGGAAAGTTCCAGAGTGCTCCCATGGACCCCAGGGTGTCACAGGGGTAATCAAGAGACAGGAGCACCCAAATAGGCCAATGAGAAGGTGCACAAGGGGTCCTCATGGATGGTTCCAGAAGTCACAGCAACCACTGAGAATAATTCAGCATTGTCCTGGATGGATGAAAGAACATGACAGAGAGCCACGCCCTGTAGCCAGACCATGGCCTCAGAAACCTCTAGATCTCTGGACAGGTGAGGGCATGAGCAGACCCCAAATACTCCGGGCAACCCTGGATTGATTGCAGCTGGCCTCACCTAGCAGAGACAATGCTCTCGTGACCCAGTGCAATTCAAACTCTAGATAAGAATTAAGTCCAAGATGGACAGACATGGTGGTGTGAGACCCACATCACTCCTAGAGATGATCCGTGGGTAAGAACCGAGCGCAGGATGGTGTTGCTCAGTTCATTTTGTGTTCTGCATCGCTCATCTCCCAGGAAGGGGGATCTGTGCTCTAGCTGATATTTGCATTTGGGGGCATGTAGACAACAAAATTTTAATGAAGAGGAGGGCATCTCTACCTCCCACAGGACATTCAGCAGTACCTACAGACATCCTTCTGTCAGAATTGTGGAGGAGGGAGCATGAGCACCTGGGGGGAGGCTGGGGTGCTGGGAAACCTGCTTCAATACCCAGGCCTGCCCCCTGTAACAAAGCCCACCCACATGCCAGCTGGGCCATGCTGAGGAGCCCTGATGGACAGACGGTGTTGATGTTATTCCTCCCCTGCAGGCAGCTCGCAGCACAGCACTGTGCTATTTCTGTAGCTCATCCTCTTGGAACTTCTGACTGTGAGCTGTGTGGCTCAGGAGCCTCTAACCAGCTAGAAGTCTCAGGTAGACCGCTCCAACGCCCAGAGATACTCATCTCCACATTGTTAAATGAGTATCGTGACACCTGCCCTGCCCTTCTCTTAGAGAGACTGAGGTGAGGACCACCAAATGTGAAATCCCAAAATGTCCCTTTACCATAGTTCCCAATGTGAGGATGAGCTGACTAGTGAAAAACACAACACTGGGAAAGTCTCCTAATTCTCCCAAACACTCTAGCAAAGCCCAGTTTCCTAGCCCAGATAGACTTCTAGATGTTCGCATTATCCAGAATGAGTAATACTAGCTGCTGTAACAAATAGCTCCAAGTCTTAGTGCGGTCTCAGTGGGGCTTGTTGATGTGTCACCCAACTTGGTTGGACAGGCCTCCTATAAGACTCTTTTAGTGAGTAGCAACTTGGAGAACCAGGCTCCTTTCTTTCTCCCTCAAGACAGAATCCCCGCTTCCTGTTTTCCACAGGCCACACCTCAGTCACATGACCCCACCGGACTGCAGGGAAGGCTTGGGAATGAAGTCAGTCTTTGTGTTGAGAACAAAAACAAAATGGGTGTGGTGAGCACACAGGGGCTTCCGCCTTGGCATCCTGTCCTCACCAGTGCACAACATACACAGGTCCAGGGTGGACGGAGATCTGAAGCTGGAGACTGGATACCTTGCAGGAGCCCCACGTGCTCTTCCTGAGATCACTGCACCTTCTCCTCATCAGACTTAAAGGTCATCAACCCAGAGCTTGTCTTGCCCGAGTGTGACTCTCTTCTTTTAGTCACCAAGAATTTCAGGTGCAGTTTAACAGAAGAAGGGTGTCATTTGCCATGTCCTGTGGCTCAAAGTAAACCAACCAGCCTGCTGGGCCTAACCTTCACCCTAATGGGCATTATTACTTGTATCTTAGGAGGCCAATTTAGATACAGAATTGCAGATCTCACATCGACAACAGACATAGGCTGAAATATTTGACTTCTGCGGTAATAAAATCATAGCAACCACTTATATTTTGACCCAGCAAAATTAGCAATTTTTGTTTCTAATGAATTAAAATATCCAGTTCGGGGCCAAAGTATGGGACAATAGACAACACTCTAACCTGTGATGGGAACAGAATTTCGATCAGTGTCTACCTACACAAAGAATCAAGTGTTTTCAAAAGTTCCAATGCAGGAAATGCACTACAAGGATTTTTCCTAGAGAAATAATTCAAGAACTCAAATGTTTAACTGAAAAGATGTGCACAGCAGTCACATCTGTAACAGCACAAATGATAAAAGTCAAATGCATGGCGGTGAGGAATTATTGAATAAGTTATGATAGCTCCAGAGGAGGGACTGTTAAACCATTACAAACTGTAGTCATAAAAGACTGTTTAAGAGCCTGGAAAGATGCTCATGATGTATTTTTCAGTGAGAAAATGAGGCCATAAGGCACTATGGAGAATATGATCCCATTTTAAAAAACCATAGGAAAAACACATAAATTGTGAGCATTAAGATAGAAATAGTGGTTATCTGCAGGTGGTAGGCATTAGACTGCTTTTCTGTTTGTTCTTTTTGACTTAAATTAGATAATGTACAATGCTTGGCACCCTGCCCAACATGGGAAAATCATTAACTAGATAAATACTCTTGATACACACTCCATCCATTGAAAGGAGTAAATATCAACGTCTCAGGTTTGTTGTTAGAAATAAATAAGATCCAGCATATGGTGGATTTTCAATAGATGATTTTTTTTTTTGACAGATAGATTTAGATTCAATCCTGCCACTAAGCCATAGGCAAACTTGGTAGAATTCCTTTCATGAAATTCCTTGTGATGGACAGTGTCGGGGATGAGGATTTGGAGAAGATTCTTGCATGGTGGTCCCAAGTTTCAGAGAGGTTCAAGAACTCGCCCAACCCAGGTCTCGACCCCAGGGGTCTTGCCACCCGGTGGTGGCTTCTGCACTATCTCTCAGGCCTGTGCAGGTGATGAAAGCAGAGACCCATGGCAGCGGCATTGACCCAGACGAGCCCAGAGAGCTGCCAGGAGAGGACAGACTTCCCAATCTGAGAGCATTTATTATTTAAACATTGATTGCTCTGTTTAAATCATACAGATGGAAAAGACTTTCCATTTGTATAAGTCTTTTTTTTAATGGCAGATCAAAGTCAGCTGACATTTTGCTGGACCACGAGTTCTGGCGGGTGCCAAAGAAGTCAGGCCAGTCTGCCAGGGCAGGATGGGGAAGGACAAGCCGAGGGCAGGGCTGAGCTCCCCTGTTCCCATCAGTGTCCTATCAGCAACATAGAAGCCATTCCATGCCCTTTACATGGAGAGGAGCTCACGTAGAGAACGAGTTATCCAGGGGATGAGAGAGTATAGAAGTCAGTCAGTCCATGGCGAGGCAGCCAGAGACACAGTATGATTTAGTCCCCATGTGATGCTAGAGAAACAACCAGAAAAGGCCAGACTGCCCAGCAGGAATCTCGTGTATGCAAGGGAATTGGAACCAAGAGGAGAGATTGGGTCAAGGTACATCACCGGACAGCTCAGATTCAAAGGGAGACATAGACTCCACGTCCTGACCTGTGGAGTAACATGCACGTAGAAAGAAGGAAGGAAGTTACAGTGACCATCTTTGAAAACTGCTCTGTGGGCTTTCAGGATCATCATGCTGCCCTAGCAAATGGAAGCTTTTGACCCTTTTGTTATTAAAGGTCCTGTTCACCTCTAACAGCATTGCTTGTTTGGAATGCTACCCTGTCCAGCATTAACACAGCCACCCCTACGGAGCTTGTGCTTGATATGTTCGTAATATCTTTTGAATCTTTTAACTTATTTTTGTCTTTACATTTATGATGCACCTTTTTGAAACAACTGATAGTTGCGTCTTGATTTTTTTTTAAAATCTAGTTAAACAGTCTCTGCTTTCTAAATGCTATCTTTAGTCCATTTATATTAATTGTAATTATTCATAGAACTGGGTAATTGTAATTATTCATAAAGCCTACAATCCTGTTATTTTGTTTCTATTTCTCCTAGCTATTTTCTTTTTAATTTTTTTATTTTTGTGGTGCTGGGTATTAAACCCTCAGGGCCTCATGCATACTAGGCAAGTGCTCTACCACTGAGCTACATCCCCAGTCCAATCCTAACTGGTTTTTTAAAAAAATCATTTCCCCCTCCTCCCCTGCCTTCTTTTGCACTGAGTGTATTTGCTGGACTATTTTAATTTTCTCTTTTGAGTTTTTAATGCTTTCTCTGAGAACTATAATATGCATCCTTAATTTATCACAGTGTAATCCAAATTAACATTTTTCATCACCATAATCCTAGAATTAATTTGAACATGCTGTTTTTCTTCTGCTGTAAGAAACTTAGAGCTGTCCACTTGGGTTTGTGTCTGTTGTCTGTGGTACTCTTACCATTTATCTCACTTTTATAGATGTTATGAACTCCACAATATATTGTTAACTATGTTAGCTCTAAACAATTGTCTTTTAAAGAAATTAAGGAATTTTTAAAAGGCCGTTAATATTTATCTTGTCTGATACGCTTCATACTTCTGAGCAGATTTAATTTTCTGTCTAAGGCACTTCCTTAATTTAAGGCAGGACTGCCGAGGGTGAACCTTTTCAGTCTGCTGCTTTTCTTTTGTCCTTGTCTTTGCTTTGAAAGGACAGTTTCCACAGAGGTAGCATTCTTACATCACTCCTTGTATGCCAAAGGTATCATCTTTGTCTCTGCTGTTAAGATTTTTTTTTTCTTTATTTTTTGGTTTTCAGCAACCTGACGATCATGTCGCTAGCTGTACCTTACACATGTTCCTCTTTCTTTTGGGTTTGTTGAGATTCTTGAGTCAACGAGTTATTTTCGATTGAATTTACTATATTTTCAGTCATCATTTCTGCAAGTACAGTTAAGAATGGTTAAATAGTGTTCACTACCCCCATGTCTCTGTCCTGTTCTTTTGGGATGCCAATCACAACTACATAAGAGTGTCGGATATCATCCTCAGGTCTCCAAGAATCTGTTAAATTTTTTTTTCTTTAATGCTTCAGTTTGAATAATGAGTCTCAACCTGTCTTCAAGCTCAGTATTCTTTCTTTTGCAGTGATTTAATATCTAATCTGATAATTAAACTCATCCAGTGATTTTTTTTTAAAAAATCAAATACTATATTTTTCAGTTCTTACTGTTTTCTTTTGATTTTTCTAATAGTTTCCATTCTTCTGTTGAAACTCCTCATCTCTTCCCTCATTATTTTTTTTCTTTTCCTTCCTTGAATGTGTTTATAATAGATGCCTTAAGATCCCATGTGCTAATTCCAACATCTGCCACCCTTGACTATGTGTCTGTTGCCTTTTTCATCTTGATGGTGGATCATGTGATCTTGTTTTCCATGTATGTACTAATTTTTTATTATATTTTGGAAACTGTGACATCCATATTTTTGAAAGTCTGTATCATTTTATCTTCTTTAAAAGAGTTTTGTTGTTTGGGCAGGCAGCTAGTTTTCTGGATGCTGGTTTCCCGTAGCAAGCTGTAGAGGCTCTGTTATTGTAGCCCTTTCTCTGAGGCTAGACTGGTTCTGCTCCTGACGCATTAAATTTCTAGAAGTATCAAATGATGTCTGGCCACACACTGTCTTCTCTTTTTCTAATCAGAACTCCAATGTCCCCTAGCCCTACGTAACCTCTAGAACCACTGTTGAATTTGCAGTACCCTGTCCCCACCCTTGCCAGTGGCTGCTCTCTGCTAAGTTTCAGAAACTTAACCTTGCATACACAGAGTTCAGTATTTGGCCCAAACATAGGGGAAACCTATTCAGATATACCATGCTTCCTGTCACTGGAGGTCTTGTTTCTCAGAGTCTGTGGCTGGTGGCTGCATCCACCTTCCAACCCAGTTCTATCCCACTGCATCAAACTCCAGTCTCTGATTTTTATACCGAGTGGAATCACTTGTTTGGGCTGAACTTCCCTGTGCATTGGGTAGAAAGCTGGGGTGAACCTGGAGTGAGCCCCACATGTTCCCTTTCCTCAGAAGTCACAGCTCTGCACTGTCCACTGTCCCATGTTCAAAAACAGTCACTTCATATATTTACTTATAAGGAAATGTGAGTTGGTATCAGTTACTCTGTCATGGTTGGAACCAAAATTGTCACAGTGTTTTAAGATGACAACCCACAGCAGAAAAGAGGAAAGTTTATGCCATGTAAATGTCACCTGAAGAATCCATCTGAATCTGAGGTAGGCACGCATTTCTGACTTCCATGTTGGCGATTCTGCTCCATTTGGCTCTTTCCTTCCTGTCTCTAAACCAGACCACAGAATTTGCTAGGGCAAATTTGGCATTTGGAGTCACTAGAAGCCAATAGCTGATTTTTTTGATTTGTCCCCTTACATGGTCAAATTTGCACCCCTCCCACATATAAAATCAAGAAAAAGATTCCGTTTAATTTATTTAATTCTTCATGGTCTGAATCCTGAACAATTTTTCCTTGACCCTCCATGGATACCAAGCCTCGATTTTTTTGCTAACTTCTAAGACTTAGAGTCTGCTGTGCTCTTCCCTGCCCCCGCCCCCCAGTATGGGGGATGGAACCCAGGACCTCACACGTGCTAGGCAGGCACTGCACCATTGAGCTACAATCCCAGCCCCTCTGCTTCTTTCTTATTTTCTTCTTTCTTTCCCACCTGAACGAGTTCTCACCCCAAGCCAGCCTTCCTCCCTCCCACCACCTCCCTACAGGACCCTTCTCTAGCTCTGACCTGGCTATTGTAATCAGAGCATAACCCTCTGGACAGCAGGGGCTCTGAGCCTCTCTAGCTGGTCCCCCGTGTATCCCAACTCTGCAGGACCCAGTCGACGCCGCGCAGTCAGGCAGAGAGCACTCTGTTCACAACCATGGGTTTCAGAATTAGGCCTGCATTCAGAGCTCTGCCCTGAAAATGCTGAGGAGTGTGAACTTGCCTAAGATGCGTCACTGCCCTTAGCTCAGGTCTGCATCTGGAAGGTAAGGGAAATAAATTTTTACAGGGGGTGAAATAAGACAGTAAGAATAAAACACCTAAAATAACGTCAAAACCTAAGGCAATCATGTTCTAAAAAACTCCTCCTTCCTTTCACATGTTGGGTATGAAAATAACAACCTTAGCTACATCTTCTGTGCTAGGTTTTGGGGATTCTAAAGCAACGTGGAGGAAATCTGGACATGGTGTCTATGTGGGATCATTTATTACCCAAATTAATGGCTTATTACTGAAATCTTCTCATTTGAGGATCATAATACCTCACTCTCTCCCCCTTAAGACTCTGTCTCCAGCTGGTAGAAGTCAGGAAGACCACAAAAACACTGGAATCCTTTCCCACGATTGCTCAATGCCATCTGATTGTGCCCCTGGCCCCAGGCGATGCTCCTGACGCAGGGCAGACACACAACATGTCTCCCTCTGGGAGATGAGGCTTTACAGGAACACTGGAATCCTTCTGGATTGTTTGATGAAACAGATCCCTGAATCCTCTGCCCTCCAGATGGGTTGTCGGTATTTCCAAAACTGTCTCCCATAACCACTTCCACAGCAGAAAACCTATTTACGTGTCAGGCATCGGACTGAACCCTTTCTTAGGAAAACCATTTCTCTGGACTCTGCTCTCCAGCCCCATGAGGTTTCCCTTAGTCCCATTTTATAGATGGGGAAACTGAAGCTTGGGAAATGTTGGTGATTTTCCCAGAGTCTGTGGCTGATAAGTGGTGTGTCCACCTTCAAACCCATTTCTGTCTGCTTCAATCAGCCTCTACCATCTCCTTCGAAGGACCTTGAACTTCTAAAGCCTCCACTGTATTGAGAACTAGTCTACCACACTAGACTATTTCTATTTTTTTAAGCAGTTAGTTTCCATAGCCTCCTCCCCCACTCTCACCCCCTACACTCATTCTTTTAGAGAGCATTCAATACATGCAGCCTTTGAAAGGAAAAACAAACCCGAAAGCTCTAGTGAAATGAAAATGCTAAGGCTGCTTTGTAGCTTAAGTAGCATCAGAAGCAATTACATTTGTGCAAATGCAGAAAGGCCCTTTGCTTTTGACTCCCCCACACCCATCGCAGGAACTGGAGGAAGCCTGTTAACTATTGCTGAGACTGGAGCTCTTGCAAGACCTGGTATTTATTTTTATTACCTTCTTGTGTCCATGAAAGATGGACCACACCTCTTTTTTCAGTAGGAAACTGATGTCTGTTTTTTCAAGTAAGTTAATGTTTTTATCCAAAAAGATGCTTTCATGGGAACAGATTCTGGGGCAGAACTGCATGGCTTATCCATCAAACTCTTTCTAATAAAATGTAACCATAAATCTTTGCATTTAGTCACGGTTTTTATTTCTTTTCCTTTCTTTTTATTTCATGATGTCACCTGTTGATTTAATTCCAGTATTGTTTTTTTACAAACACACAAGAGTATGGCTAAAAGGTGAGGGTGAAAATATCATGAAAGAAGAGACAACGTGAGATGCATTTTTAAAAATGTACAGAGATGTACATAATATCTCATCAAAAAAAGAAGAAAAATCCAGGGTAGTTGGAAAAACTGGTGGCTGGTGTTCTGGCTGCAATGGCTGGGGCAGGCAGGACTTCCTGGAGCACTGCTCTTCCCTAACATGGCCTTCCTTGTGTTTGGATACCCTGTTCTTTCTCACAATATCGTTTATATCATGCCTGGCATGGGTCTGCTGATGAGCTGGGTTTCCGGGGGACGAAGGTATGGGTCCTTAGGAAGGACGATGTGGGGTCCCACGGGATGAGATCTGGGGTGGACGGTCATGGAGTCACTCACCCAGACACCGGGGGTAGGTAAAACCGCTCTGCTGGAGCCAGTTGCAGGATCCATTTATTTCAGGAAGTGTGACAGTTTATATAGAGTCCTCGGACCAATCATGGCCCTGAGGTTACAGCCAATGGGGTATTGCTCCATGTCAAGCATGTAGCCAATCAGCATGGGGTGAGACTGAAGGCAGCCAATCAGCATGGGATGAGGAAAGGGGAGGGGAGGTGCTAAAGGCAGCCAATCAGCATAGGAGGTGCTGAAGGCATGGAGAGAGCTCCTATATTTCCCCCTTTTTGCTTTTATTTGAAAGGTCAGCTGGGCCTGTGTGGCCCATAAGCAAGCATGTTAGAGGGATCTATGATAATCTCCTCATGGGAAAGAATCATTCCGCTGGATTTCCAGACTCCTACATGTTGCATATGGGGGTGGGCAAGGAAGACTGTGCCTGTCTTAGGTTGTGCCCATCTTTCAGAGCATCTTACCCGTCATTGACTAACCAGCCCGTGTGAACATGCCCTGAGATGAGTTCTCTCCTAAAAGAAGGGGTAATGGGGTTGGGTGGGGTTGGAAGGGAAGGGAGGTTTGGGGTTGGGGTTGGCCAAAGCTGTGAAGCCTTGCATTTCTAGTGAAGATGGGTTGGGTGAGCTTCTTACATGTTCTTGAGGGCTGCAATCCATGCAGTGGGAAATTTTTTGTGTTCCTGTGATTCTTTAATGATATGAACTAAGAGAGCTTATTTAGTTTCTAGTTTGGTTGTCTTTTATACATTTGACAAAGAGAGGGAGCAGAAGAAAGCTTAGAACCCCGAACCCAATGATTATACAGTTGGATGGATCTAACAGAGCTGACAGTTTATTCCACACCATTTGAAGAATAAAAGGGTCAAAGACAACATTAACTTTGGTTTTGTTACATTTTAATATGTTTTTGTGGAGGGTCATGGTATGAGATCTGGACCATGTGATGGCTTCCCCGTGAATGAGGATATAGGATTGCATAGAGAGACAGTTTCTCCAAGTTATGGAGTCTAAAAGGGTAATCTAAGAAGATTTATTGGTAACCTTCTTCCAGGGGCATTTCTGGATGAAAGGGAGAGGCCAATGTCTGACCTTAGGGAGTGGCCTTTGGCAGCTCCACTGTTCAAAGTTTGAATATGTGGCACTGCCTTTTAGAGAGTCACAACATGCTACTAAGTTAGTGCAGGTGGTGTTTCTGGTGGTGTCATTAATCTTTTGCAGTTATGCTAATACACTTTTGAGTGAGCAAGTCCCTGTTGTCTCTTGTTTAGTAAGAGTTTTGAATATAGGAGCTTTCTCCATACCTTCAGTGCCTCCTATGCTGATTGACTGCCTTCAGCCTCACCCCATGCTGATTGGCTGCACACTTGACATGGAGCAATACCCCACTGGCTGAAACCTCAGGGCCATGATTGGTTCGAGGACCCTATATAAACTGTCACACTTCCTGAAATAAACACTGCATTTGGGAAAGAAATGCATCTCAGGAAATTTAAAAGCTGGCAAAAGTAAACTATATGGTTAACCGATGCATATGTAGGTGACAAAATTATTTCAAAAATTATTAAGGAAATAACGATTGTTCTCTGTGAGATGCAGGTGGCTGTGATCAGAAAGTGACAGAGGCCAAGAACAGGTTTTTTCATTAACTTAAGTGAGCTTGTATACATGTTCCCATCAATTGCTAAATTCATCATGTGTACATATAGTTTATTTCTATATTATATGTCTGAACTTCTTAAAAAGTCAAAAGTGACTTTTTGGCTAACTTTAAATTTGGGATAAGTGGACCTGATATGTGAGGCTGGAACCGGCCCAGGGCATAGTGTGTGTGGCGATGGAATTATTCTCCCCTCCCCAACCCGGACACTCTCAAGTTTACCCGTAGGAATAACAGCTATTTATTTCTGAATGGTTGACATGTCCCCAAATCTCACCAGATGCTTTAATACATTGCTGTACATAATGCAGAAAAAAATCTGAGAAAGTATCATGTCCATAGTCCAGAGAGAGGCCACACTGGCTGGTTAACAGCAATTCCAAGGTCACACAGCATCTAAACCCGATTTGTCTGATTTAACTTCCTCCTTAAAAAGGCCTTTTGGCACCTGGGTCCTGAGCATCAGCAACTTTCACCCGTCTCTTGGCTGTAGCCGGCCAAGTCCAGGCCAGGCAGCGCCGGTCACCATTAGCACAAAAGCTCAATTGTTTGGGCGCTGTTTTGGTGGAGGAGGCGGCCCGTCGCACTACTGTGGGCTTGGCCAGGCATCAGGCTCCCATGGAGAACTGGCCTCTTGCTGCAGGCTGTTGACAGGCTGAGTGGCTGCCTGGGCCATGCCAGGAGGTAATGACGAGGCTGGTGGCACCCAGGACCTTCCCACCGAGAGCCTGGAGGGCAGCGCAGAGCAGGCCTCCACATTCCAGGAACCACGTGGTATTTATTTGGAGGCCAGCCTCCCCCCTCACTCTCTGCTCTGGAAGGGCCCAGGCTGGAGAATCCAGATTAAATAACAGTGTCATAGGGAGCACGTCTCTGTTTGGGGTTTTACAGATGACGTCATTTCAAAGGGACAAGAGCAACGTCTTCCAGGGTACTTACTGGGATCCACTGAACCATGACCTAATTAAATCTATTGGAGAAAAATCTCTGGTTGAGAAAAAAAAAGAAAAAGAATTCTGCATTGTTACCCTTAAGAAAGTATTGAGCCCTGTGATGGCGTTGACTTTTATGAGCACTAAAGACACAGACTGAATATGATGCGTTCCTCAGTAACTTCAGGGCAGGGGGCACGGAGAGGGTCGTTTCAGTCAGGACAAGGCTCACATTGTCTCTGCTCTTGTGTTCTAGTCTGCCTGCTGCTCCTTAGGGCACGTGGGCCAGGAGGCCTCAGCTTGATTTTGAAGACAGAACTGAGAATTAAGGAGGCTCTTTCCCCAAACTCATGTTTAGAGAGAAAAGTATTTTTCTCTTTTCTTTATGTTCAAAAGTAAGAAATGTTGAAGATGAAAGATGACGCTATTTCTAACATGAAGACCACTGATATTCAGACACAGAAGGCAGAATGGGGAAGAGACAGGAGGAGGGGGAAGAGACAGGAAGAGGAGGAAGAGGAGGAGGAAGAAGAGGAGGGAGAAAAGGAACAGAAGTTGAGGAGGGAGAGAAGAAAGAAACGGAGAAAGAAGAAGGAAGAGGAGAAAGATAGGAAGCCAGAAGAGAGTGGAGAAGAGGAGGGAGAGAAGGAAGGGGAGAGGGACAAAAAGCAGAAGGAGCAGGAGGAAGGGTTTCCTGAGCAGCTACTTGGTGCTACAGATTGCATGAAGCTCTTTCTGACCTGCTGTTCCCCTAGAGAAGCTGTCCCTCTATGGTCACAGAAGGGGCTGCCACACCTTTGTTTGTGACCACCTGGTGGACACCTGGCCCAGGCCGGGCCCATCCAGCTCTTCTACCCTGGGATCTCGGTATGGGAGACTCTGAAGGGCAGACTGGGCTCTGCTGAGGCTTGAACTGTGAGACCAGGACAGTCTCTGCTGGAGAGTGTTAGGAGAACTAAGAACACCCACCTACACAAAGAGAAAAGAAAGGAGGTGGTGCCGAGAAGGACTGGCCTGGGCACCCTGAGCACCCACAGGAAAGGGCAGCAGGAACCCGGCCCCTGGGAAGTGCAAAGGTATTTTGCACTTGGAGAATGACAGGCTTCCTGCACCCCCTCCATAACCCCCTTTCACCTTGGGTACTGTAGGTGGGTTTCTGCTTCTTCAACCAGAAGGTCACCTGTCATCTCTGAGCTTTTGCTAACCCAGCCAGGCCTCACCATCAGGCAGAAAAAGCAGCCGATGCCAAGTGGCCCGACTGCACCCTCGGAGTCACATCGTCAGCACCACAGAACTGGGGTGAGAGCCTGCCCACCCCGCAAGCCTACAATCTTCTCCCTGCGGAGGTTGTAACTAGTGACTAGGGGGCTGTGTGTGCCTGTCACTTGAGTGCTCCATTCTATTGGTTGTGAATGGGGGAGGGCAGTTCCTATTCAGGGTCATGTAGCATTTTTCTTAAAGGAATTAATTTCTCATGTCACCTGAGAAAGCCAGTGGAAGGTACAGCTAGCTCAGCCATGACTCTCCAGGCACTTCCCATTTCAGAAGCCACCTGTCTCCCAGGGCTTAGCTGGCTTCATCCTGAAACGTACCTTTTTCGTTCTGTGGAACACAGATGCTCCAGATTTATATCCTCCCAATTTATCAATCTTGGACAAAACAAGCTATTCACTTTATATCATTAAACCTCCCAGGTATGACTCTCATTGGGCTGATTTGAATCACATGTTTGTTATGAGCCAATCACCAGCCTGGAAGACGCAGCCTTCTGATTGGTCAGAATAAGGTAGTGTGCCCACCCTCAGCCCCAGAAGCCACAGTCCACCCCCTTTACCAGGCAGGGGACAGAAATGGTGGGTGGCTTTAACTAGAGACAGGAACACAGATACCAGGGGACGAAAGCAATTGACGTTCAGTATGCGCTTGCTCAACCGACCCCTCCTATTGTAAAATATTTTCTAGAATTCTCATTTAGACAAGTGGGCTTAGAGGGGGGTTTCAGAAATTGGGCAACTGCAGGCATTTTGAAACCAATGAGCTCATTTTCCTCATTTTACAGCAGAGAATTGAAGTGGCTTGCCTCAGGGGCACATCTGTTGAGAAACAGAGGCAGGCTCACTCCTGATGCCCAGATGGGGACACCAGGCGGCTGGTGCCCCCTGTGGCCTGCCTTCCTGGGATTGCTGCGACAAATCCAGCAGCTGAGCATCTGGCAAGTTCAGGATTTCTTACCATTTCGTGCCCTGACCGAAGGGGACATTCCTCACAACGGAATGAGATGATATCAGATATCCAAATGCAAAACAGGCTTCTGAGTCCCCATTAGCCAAGAGTGAGTGTGTGTACAAATTGTTTCTTCACATTTATCACCATGCCAGTGTTACTACCGACTCTCTTAAGAAAGCCACACATATACGCAACGAATAGGATGCACAAGGAATGAAGCAATTGCTCTTTTGGGGTGAATGAGGAAGAGAAGTCACCTCAACGTGTGGTCAAGCGAGATCAACTGTTTTCTGAAAGAACTTCAAACGAAAGAAAGAAAGAAAGAAAGAAAGAAAGAAAGAAAGAAAGAAAGAAAGAAAGAAAGAAAGAAAGAAAGAAAGAAAGAGGAAGGAAGGAAGGAAGGAAGGAAGGAAGGAAGGAAGGAAGGAAGAAAATGCATGAATCACCGTTCACGTGTAATGGCTGATTGCTAGCAGGTGGGAAATGGTCTACTACTTAGACCAGAGTCAGCAAAATATGGACATCTATAGATCAAATCTAGCTCACTATCAGTTTTTGCTCTCTCTCTCTCTCTCTCTTTTTTTTTTTTTTGTAAATAATGATTGTTTTGGAACATAGCACACCTATTTTCATAAATGTTGTATGTGACTACTCTTGTGCTGCCAAAATACAGCTGAGTAGTTGCAAAAAAGACTTTATGGCCTGCAAAATCTAGAGTACTTATTATCTAGCTCCTTACAGAGAAAAATTTGGGCTGACCCCTGGCTTAGAGTACTAATTTCCAGATCTGAAAGTCGTTTTTGAGTTCATTTCATCTAGAAGCCTATAACTAGGGATCCATGGGTAGATTCTAACACATAAATGTTGGATTTTTATAGGCTAACACATCATTCAATTCTCTTGTGAATGAATCAGTTTTTTAGACATGAGGGGATGTGTAAAAGTTCAGGTTTGCAGCTACTCATTAGATCGTTCAAAGGCCTGGGGACATGGAAATCATATGTATTTAGCAACCATGGGCAGGAGCTGAGAAGTGAGTCCTCTGTTTTGACGGGGAGGAGCTGATGTACTTTTCCACAGTCTCCACCTCTCCCTCTTGCCTCTTCCTCACTGAGGCTGCATCTCAGTTCTCACAGCTGATTGCAGTTGTCCTTTCGAAGTGCACATAAATTCATCTGCAGGGACATCCCTGTAAGAAAAGGTAAGATAAAACATGTCTACAAACTCATGTGCTTTCTAATTGCTGGTAGAGGGCACATTCCATCTGGAAGAACAATTTTCTGGTCTCAATAGGTGGTCATGTCACCGTTTCCCTCATGACATTTGAGGAATTCAAGTCTGAGGTGCTTGGAGTTGAGATGGGGCAACGGAGGCTCAGGGAAGCAATGAGACCTGCCTGAGGTGACAGAGCAAGTGGCAGGCACCAGCTAGATGTCTAACTCTTGGTTTGGTGCCACTACATGATCGGACACCATAGGCTTCTGTCATATCCAAATTAGTGCCACTTTTTGTTTTGAGCAAATATTTCATAACCTCCCTTGACTGTGCTGACATGGAAATCACAGGTAACGAAGCCTGCGCCCGTCATTCACTTCCACGCACGCCCCCCTAGCAGCTGCACCAAGGAGAAACAGGGCCCAGACACACAACCGGTGCTCACGCGTTGTGTCTTCCTGCAGAACCGCGGTAGGTGCTCCACCCACCAGGGCGCTCTGTGCTGAAAACCCAGATCCCACTGACCGCGCTGTCGTGAGCACCGTACTGTTCCATTTCGTCCCGAGCACAGTCAAGTTCAAGTTTCCCTCGGATTGCACGGTGGTGGTATGTATGGAAAACCCAGCATGCCCTGAAACAGGAAAAAAAGGGACTTGTGCTGATAGATAAAACAGAGCTAGCTTCTGGGCTTGGATGATTATGAACAGGTTTTTCACCTACTTGAAAATCCTGTAAGATACACAGCTTTTTTCTTTCCACAGGGTGGGGTGGTCTTGTCGACTCTAGGAACTCTCACAGCCTTGGCCCTTGCCCAACAATGCCAGCCGTCCCTTCTCTGCTCGGGACAATTAAAGAACACACTGCCTATGTCTGATATTGCCTTCATGGGGTGATGTGACCACTGTTGAAAATCCAGCTCCATTTGGGACTTTGGATGAATCAGTACAGCTGGAGAGATGCCCTCAAAGACCAGGGGATAGCTTTGAACCACTAGAAGCCATACTTAATGACCCCAATTCTTGGGGATCTGCCCAGTCTGCTAATAGAGAGCATCCTGCAGTGATTACTTGGGAGTGGATTTGGAAGGAGATTCTGTGAAGACCTGGGAATGATATTCCAAGTGCCCACGTACATATTTACAAGCGGGAACGAACCTCCCAACGGAAACCAGCAAGAGTAGGAAATGGAGGGCCAGCTTCCACAGCCCTGGGCATGGAGAGGAAAGACCCCAGGGCACCTCAGGGCTCAAGAATTAGGAAAAACAGATTGGAGCAGCCCTGGCCTGAGGCATCATGAAGAGAGAGAGAAAGTTGGGCCTGGGGTCATTGTTATGCAAATGACATGCAAAACCCCCCAAATTCTGGGCTTTCCCTTGAACAGTGGCTTAAGAGAGCCCTCCAAGATGTCTTTACCACATGTGCAAGAAATTAAAATTAGGCCTCAGCTCATCTGAAGAGCCACTTTGACAGTACCATATGTAGGAGCAAAGCTGCTTTTTGGATTCAGTGAACATCTTAAACTATTTTTCAAATGATTTAGGTTCAGCAAGACCCAAAATGTATTTTTCCCCCCTCCGAGTACCTTTTCCCTCTCATTTTAAACCCCAGGGTATTTCGAAGGGAATTCAAGCCACATGTTTCTGATTCATTTACACTTAACTCATCAACATGTTGTTTTGCAGGAGTCACATGAGGTCCAAGAAGACTTTTTGAAAGACACATTACTTGTGTGTACGTGTACTCATTTATATCCAGATCCATGTACACGCACACGTTTATGCACGTGTGTGTGAGTGTGTGTAGTGCCAGTTTTGCAAATAGGTGAAAATAAAAGGTTTAGCCTATCTCGTTCACGCGGCTTGGTCACTTTGAAAACCACTTTGAAGAGATGTCTGTTCTGCTGCATTGCTCTTTGTAAAATCAGGTTATGTTGTTGTTGTTATTGAGTTCTAGAAGTTCCTGTATATTTTGGATTGAACTCTTTTCAGATACACGAATTGCAAATATCTCCTCCCATTCCATTGGGTGCCTTTTCATTTTGTCGAGGGCTTCTTTTGCTGATCAGGAGCTTTTCCGTTGGGTGCAGAACAGCTGTCAAAGGCCAAGAGGTACCTGAAAAGGTGCTCAGTATCACTAGTCGCCAGGGAAATGCAAATACAAAGCCACAGTGGGGCATGTCTTCAGCCCCCTGGGGATGGCTATTATCAAATGCAGAAGGGGGCCTGAGTGTTGTCAAGGGTGGAGAGGAAGGGGACCCTGCGCACTGTTCTGCGGGAAGGCCCATCGCTGCAGCTGCTGAGGGAGACTTATGGAGGGTCCTCAAAAAGTTAAAAATAGGACTACCATGTGATTTAGCAATCCTGCTGCTGGACAGGCATCCAAAGGAAATGAAAGCAGAATCTTGAAAAGAGATCTGCCTTCCCCTGATCACTGCAGAGTTATTCACATCAGCCAAGATTCGGAAGCAGCCCAAATGTCCTTGATGGATAAAGAGAATGTAAAATATATACAACATATTATGTTGTCTGTGTGGTATGCAAATGTTATACATGTGCTATATGATATATATGGATACATACAAATAGATTATGAATTATATAGTCATAGTGTCAATAAAATATGATATTATTATATGTAAGATATGTATGCACACACACATAGAGAAGGGAACGTTATTCACCCTTCGTAAAGAAGGAAATCCTGCTGTTTGTGACGATACACATGAGCCTGGAGGATAATGTGTGACTGAAATATGCCAGACACCGAGGACCAACGCTAAGTGACGTCATTGCTAAGAGGGATCGATCGTCGGCTAACGACCAAAAGCAGAGAATGGAACGGTGGTTTCCAGCGGCTGTGACGAGGGGGAAATGAGGAGATCTTGGCCCAAAGGAACAAAGTTTCAGTTACGTAAGATGAACAACCCCGGGAGACTTCTGTACCGGGCAGTGCCTATCTATTATAGGCCTAAAATTCTGCATTGTGGGTCTAAAATATGCTAAGAGGGTAGGTCTTACCACCACACGAGTCAGTGGGAGGAAGCTGTTGGAGATGAAGGACTTTCATGGCACAGGTCATGGCGACGGTGCTGTGGGTGTGCACACAGACGCCACCTCATCCCATTATGAAATTACACAAGCCATGCATTAAGTATGCAGGGCAGGGCTTTTATCTGCTAACAAAATTTGTGTGAAAATATATGCATTCTGTGAAAGATCAAGAATGTAAATTTATATGATATTAGTCATGTATAAAAAAGACTCAGCTACCCAGTACCCTTGAACAAAACTGTATTTTAACATGTTGGGTTGGATTTCTTTCTTTTTTTTTTTCTTTTCTGAACCATTACCTCACATTTTTGATAATGGAAAATATAACCTTAGGAATAAGAAAAAAGAAAACTTCAAGCTTTCTCTTTCTTTTAATAGATAGGTAGAGTACAGAATAGATATACATATATTTCTATATCTGCATGTGCCCCTGTGCCCACACAAGTGTGTGTGTGTGTGTGTGTGTGTGTGTGTGTGTGTGGTTTTAGAAGCAGTGACCTCAGGGAAATTATGTGGAAACCACAATTACTCCTGAGCTAATAATGTATGAAATCTATTTTTGCAGAGTCAGCTTCCTCTTCACCAGATTTCGCAGATTGAGGGCCTTTGGGAGGGCATTTCTCCCTTTTCTAACCATGGCAGACATCACTAATTGATGTCTGAAATGTTTCCTGATGAACCTGGACCAGACCTCAAGTGATATTTAAAGAGAGCTCCCCAGGAAGTCTCCATTGATGAATCAGAGTTCGTCAAAAGATGTGACCTCTCTGTCACTCCAACCCCCACAATGCTGAGAAGGAGAGTTCTTACTTACAGTGAGACAACCGAGGTTCACTTGCTTAAGGTCACATAGCTGGTGAATGGCAGGTGCAGGATTTGAACTCAAGCCTGAAGACCCGTTAACATTCACTGAGGTGATTCGAATTCCCTTGCTCTCATTATTCTCATCTAGCAGGAGTCTTCCTCAAAAACTAACAGTGGAACAGCAATGAGCAAAAAAGATAAATTTGGCACTTTTACATCGTAGCTTTCAGATATTTGAAAAGATAATGCGTACCAAACATAACACCAAATGCTGGAGGAAATGAGGCAGGAGTTACGTGTGGTGGTGGGAGTCTTGTACAAGTTCAACTGACTCTTATACGTAGACCTTGGTTGTCACAAGGCCAAAACAGTGTGGATGAAGACATTTAGTAATTACCAGTGGGAGCACTTTTAGAAGGGGACCCTTCAGAACCTCAGGATATTTTTCAATCAACATGAGACGGATGCTTAACATAACAATAGGTAATTTATGTTTTAGCCTTGCATCCCCCAAACATCTAGTAGCTGTCAGAGTCATAACCACCTATAAGAAAATGTTATCCCAACATAATATGGTCCATGCTCAATTTTTATGGAAACCCAGTGTCTTAGGGCAAAGTCCTAGCAACAGCAGAATCTTCTGGAAAGGAAGCAAACAGAATACAGATGAACAAATACTACCGATCTCATCCATCAGGATGCATTTGACAAAAGTGGCATAAAACTTGGCCGGGCATGGCCCAAGCAATAAAGATGGTTAGTTATCTCACGTGTTAATATGAAGGACAAAACATGAGTAGAACGTGACCTCTGTCCTTAAACAGTCATCCCATCTGCTTCTGGCACAGTAAGTGTGCCGCGTGAAACTCTCCACCAAAGTGTGGATGGGCTTGTTTGGACAAGAGGATGTCCGGGTGTCAAGGAGGAGAGAAAGACTGGCAAGAGAGAGCTCGGCAAGTACCCCAGTGCCATGGGACTTGGCATTTCCAGTCTAAATCGCCTGCCTCTCTGCCTGCCTCTCCTCGCATCTGGGGCTAAGCTTCCGTCCATGGACCAAACCCGAGGGCGAGCTCCACAGCACAGACTCAGCTTCAGCCCCTGCTGGGTGGTTGTGCCTGTGGTCTGTCCTATTGCAGGGCTGAGGTCCCCCGTCTTTCTGTTAAGAATTGAATTCTTAACGTTCACTCCTGTGAAGCTTTCTGCAATCTTCCACACTATGGTTACTTGTCCCTTAGTAAACTACATTGCACTGGATGAAAGATCTGTGTGTCCTCAAAGCTCTGACGTGGACATCTCGATCCCCAGTGTGATGACATCGGGAGGCAGGGCCTCAGGGAGATGACGAGATCCTGAGGATGGAGCCCTCACAAATGGCATTAGTGTCCCCATACAGGGGACAGAGAGCTCCCTTGCTCATTCCGCCATGTGAGGTGACAGTGGAGGAGGGACATTTGTAGACTGTCACATTGTCTGGCAGCCCTTCTGCTCCTGCAGCCTCCCTGAACCTTGCCTTTGCTTAGCCTGTGGATCCTGGTCACCTATGACTCCCCTGCCAGTCTATCTGATATTTATGGGCCGTGATTTTTGAATCATTCGTCCTTAAATCTGTGGTGTGCACTGTTACTTGAACATAGTGGGCCCTTGATAAATGTTAAAATTAAAAACTATTTTTATTCAATTTGGCCTTAAAAAAGAAGGCTGCTATTTGCAACTGCACACATAAAACCAGAGGCTATTGTGTTAAGTAAAAAAAGCCAGGCACGGCAAGAAAAATACTGCGCGATCTCACATGGGGAACCTAAAAAAGCTGAGCCAGTAGAAACAGAAAGCAGAATGGTAGTTTCCAGGAGCTGGGGTTCGGGGTGAGGCATTGGGGAGATGTTGGTCAAAGGATATGAAATTTCAGTTAGATAGGAAGAATAAATTCAAGAGCCCTATTATACAACCAAGTAACGCTAGTTTAACAATGATGTGTTCTGTTCCCGAAAATGGCTTTAGAAGTTATTTTTGAATGGCAAAATATTCATATGGTTGAAAAATCACAAGAAATACAACAAAAGTCCCTCAGTCCTGGAACCCAGCCACCCACTTCCCCTCTCTCCTGAGACCATCAGTTAAATTGATTTCCTGCTTACCCTTCTAGAAATGTCTTATGCACATACAAGGAAATGCATACATGGGTTCTTTTTCTTTTTAAAATATGCATAATAATACCTTTAGGTTAGTTATTGTTGCTGTTGTTTTTAGCTATTATTTGGCTAATTGAAAGGGTGATTTCAAACAAATTTATTATCACTTCTTCCACGCTCAGCATAAACATTTATTGACGTCTGACTCAGGTCCGAAGGAATAGAAAGCCTTTCCTCCCCACACTGCGTCTGTTCTTGGTTCTCTTCTCCCAACCTGACAGCGGACCCAGCGGACCAGGCCTGGAACCTGGCTTCCTGGCATCCTCCACTCCACCAGGAGCCCCCAGGCTCCCATGGATCTGGCCTAAGGCCTGAGGGATGGCTGAAGACCCAGGCTCTGACCTGAACACAGGATGGCCAGCAGGACTACCTTTGATGCTCACACACTTCCAAATGAAGGCCGGGGTCCGAGCAGAAGCAGTGCGTTCAGGTGTTTGAAACTACGCAGAGGCTCTTGGTCAACACTGCATGGCCTCTGGGTCTCCAGGTGGGATTCTAGCACTCGCTTCTTCAATTTTCTATAAGCTCTCTCTGGTTGCACCTTGGATCGGCAATCTCACTCCTGCTTTCTGTTTTAGTTGTCCAAAGGCCAGCAGGTCCCTGAGCAAACCAGCAGCCTGATGGCCCTTCCAAAAGATGGTTCCTCCCATATCTCACGGGTGGGGAGGAGGGGTACAGGTGCCATCTTTTTTTCCTACATCTGGTGGAACATTCTCCTTTTCTGTTCTGAAGGCAGTTTCCCACAATTCTTAGCATTTAAAGGGCTGAAAAGGAAAAGGGGGTGGGTAGCTGAGTCCAGAAGTCCCCCAAACACGCTACTGTTCTTCTACAAAGAAAAACATCTCCTTGGGTGTGGTTTTCCATTGGACTTCCTTTCCTTCTTCAAGTCTCCTCTCCGTTTCTCCTTCGATTTTTAACACTTATGCCCCTGGTCTGCCACCCAGGAGGCCTGGCATGGAAACTGCTGTCTCTGACTCAGAGTTCATGTTTTCACACTCCCTCTTCCTCTGGAGTCTCCCCACTTGCCCACACTCAAAGCTGGTTTTACCATCAGCCTCCTCCTCGAGGTTAGGTTTTCCGGTGCAATTTCCTCAGAATAATCCCCCTCTCCCCCAAGTAATCCTCGAGACTGGAGTTTACACCTCTTCTTTTCCCACCATGGCCCTGCGACCCAGGTCTCTCTCCCCAGAATTCCCTATTTCCCTTCCCCACGATGACCTTGCTTTTCCAGTGAGAATTTCCACTTTGTAACTATTTGGAAGAGCTGAGGTCTAATTGAGCCTCTTCTGGTGAGCAGGTCTCAGGGGCTCAGACATTTTCATATGAATTCAGAAGGCTGGAACACCCAGTCACAGAGGATTTTATGTACTCTTGGCATCGACTCATTTGCCAACAAAACTTCAAGAAGTTTATAGGTTTGGTAGAGTTATAAGCAAGTCTTGGAAGAATTTCTCTGAGTTATGTAATTATTGGAAGGAAAAAAAAAAGGTTGGTGTGGGGTCTGCGTGTGTGTATATGTTTCCTGACTCTTTGCTTTTCTTCTTTAAGGAAAAAAAGAAAGAAAAAATAACTTAATACAAAGGAATGTGGGAAAGGCACAAAGCAAAAGCTCCAGGGCCTTTGGATAATGAGGAAGAAGTAAAAGGCCAAGATGTGTTCAGCACAATTGTCTCTGTTCAAGCGTGAACAAGACGGAACAAGTCTTCCAGGCTCCCCGGGGATCCTGGCAGAGGCGTGCCCTGGATCGTTTCTTCTCCTGAACTTCTGAACACGCACCCCAATTGGTACAAACTAATGAATTGATGAGTGTGTCCAATGGCTGCCTTGCGTGCAAAAATAAAAGCCCCCGGAGGAGAAGATGCTCACCTGGATGTTCAGGCACGAGGTTGCAGTCTGGCGGATCTGGCATGCAGGTAGGGGATGGGGAGATATTTACTACCTACTGAGCGGTCTGGGCTCCCCATAGCATCCCCAGCTTGGCAGGTCTGGTGCTTGGGAGGAGCCTGATAGGTGTGTCTGGAGTAAAGGGACGGCTCAGGCTTGCGTCAGGATGAACGGGCATTTGTGTTTGGAGGGGAATTGGACTGGGTCCTGGACATGGGAAATGTCGTTTTCTGGAAACTCTGAAGTCTGTCATATGACCGTAAAGAAGAGAAAGAGCTTTTGGTTTCTGTAGCCAGTGAACTTGGTTGGGCTGTCTTTCCTCCGTAGGCTGCATTTTAACTCTCAGCACATTTCCTGAGCCTTTGCTAGGCAGCTTGGAGCCTTCCCCATGTAGGTGTGATTGAGGGGGTCAGCCAGAGAACTGGGCAGACAATCTGGGGCGTTCCCTCTCTGGGACTGGTGCAGATCCGTGCCTGCTCTTGGGCTAGGAAAAAAAAAAAATGAAAATAAGCAGCTCCCCCTTAGCAGTTGTCTCCTCTTAGTAATCCACTCTCTTCTAGAACTTTCCTGTCCATGGTCACTCTTCAGGGCTTTCTGGTAGGCTTTTAAAATATATATATTTTGTGCAAGCTAATTGTTATCTGGTAGAGTAAATGGATCTATTTATTCATCTATCTACCCATATATCCATTCATCTATCATCTGTCAACATTCTTGCTTGCAAACTACAAAACCTAATTTAGAAGGTTTAAGCAAAATAAGTAATTGTCAATAGATAAGAAGTGACTCAGAGATCTCCAGGAGGGCCACAGAATCAAGCTTATGGTAAAGGCAACCATGGACAGAATCCAGACGATTAGGATGACTGACTCAGTAAAAACTACCTTTTTCTTTCTTTTCTTTTCTTTTCTTTTCTTTTCCTTTTGGTATTGCCATTGTTGCTTATGAAAATACTCCATGATTCTCACTGGGAACCAGGTATACAGACAGCTCACCTTAAAAACAGACACCTCCACCTCCACCATCATGGTGGGTCTATGCGACTTTCTTATCATCCTGGGAGTATCTAACTGGTCCAAGCAGGATTGAAAATTTAGCTACAGAGGGGCTGAGAAACAGACTCCAGCTTCTATCCTGGGAAGGTGGGGCTTTTAATGCAGGAAAGTCTCTGGACAGAGGAAAGCTTTCAAGTGACGATAGGTGGACAAAACCATTCACCTGTCTACATACCCATCTTACCATTTTCTACTTATCCATGCATGTATTTTTCTATCTCTTGGGGACAGACACTCTGCTTTCTTAATCAACCCATCCCTTGCATTTTATTTAGGTCTACATCACAGTCAGTTTGCAACTTGAAATTCAGGAAACACTTGACTAGTTCATGGCAATCTTCTTCCTAATCCTTCCCTGTATATAAAGATGCTGCAACTCCTATCTCTTCCAAGAAGCTTTTTCATCTCTGAATTTTCCTAACACCCCATCAGAATTCATCTCTCTCTTTTCTTTGCTACTAAGAATTCATTTACATCACTTTTATATGCATCAGTTATCTGTCTTTTAAATGACCTGCCTGAAAGTCCAAATCTTTTGACTAGATTCTGATTCTCTGTTGTTAACAATTATAGAAACTCCCGTTTGCATGAGGATTTATAGCTACCAAGAATTTTCCACAAGACTTAAATTTAATGCTCACAATAACACCGTGGGCTAGGTTTCATTTTCACCTCTTTTGTTTGGATCATAGAACTGTTGTCTGAAGGGTTGGCATAAACTGTTAGAGGTCACAAGGGTACGTAGAATGACAAAACTAAGCATTTGACTACAAAGTCCAGGCTTTAAGTCCTGCACTTTCTTGTATAATTGTTTGGCGAGAATAAGCTCCGCTGCCGCACCAGGTTAATCTAAAAATCTCTGAGGCTTAGGAGAATATAACTGTTTTTTCGTTCACTTAAGTCTCTAACTTGTTCCAGTTTTCCCAAAGACCATCCTGGTTTTAGCACTGAAAGTACTGAGGCTGGGGACTCCATTGGTCCTGGGCAAACCAGGATGGTGGGTCACCTGTGCGTTCAATGATGATGCACTTGGGGCAGCCCCTCATCGTTTTGGAACTACACCTTCTGGAACACATAACAGAGGAGAAGAGGAGGGGACAGCCATATGGAATAGTGTTAGTGGCCAGGTGTGGAAATGGCCCATATCACTTCTGCTTATCGTCTCTTGGTACCAATCTAACAGCAGGAGAAGCTGGGAAATGAAGACTTCCTGCGTGCACAGGAAGAGGAAGTGGTGTGAAGGTGCAGCGTTGCCATCAACCCCACCACACCCTAACCCAGTTCATCTTGATGTTTCCTGATCTTTGGGCTGTTTTCACAAAAATGATATAGGCTGGGGTGGTGGGGACGGGGGACTTATAAACAAGTAACATTTATTTCTCATGTTTCTGGAGTTTGGAAAGTCCAAGAATAAGGCGCCAGCCAATACAGTGCCTGGTGAAGGGCCACTTCCTGTTCACAGATGGCACTTGCTCCCTGTGTCCTCCTGTGGTGGGAGGGACAAAGGAGATTCCCGAGGAGTCTCTTATAAGGGCACTAATCCCATTAATGAGGGATTAATTCCCTCATGACCTAATCACCTCCCAAAGACCATACCTCCCAGTGCCATCCATCACCTGTGGGTCATGATGTCAACTTAGGAATTTTGAGGGATTGCGTCTATATGCTTCTCCAGGTTCCAGTATGGCTCCTGGTAGTCTGGTAGGGAAGGGCTTACTAGATATTGGTTTCATTGTGTTTTGTTCTCTCTAATAATTAAGCAATTCACAATACTCTGAAAATACAGATGAGGAAAGAAACATAAAATAAAAATCACCGCAGATATTACTATTATTGTGCCATATTAATATCTTTGTGTATAACTTTTATGGTTTTTCCTGTGTATGTAGGCATTATTTTTTTCCAGGGACAGAACTCCAAGGAGTCTGAGGGTTCAATATTCAGACCAGACTTCCCAGGTCTTTACAAAAACATTTTGTTTTCTTTGCCAGAGAGGAGATTAGCTTGATTTACAATTTTTCCAATGTTTTGTAGGCCTCCATATGTCCTCTTGCTCTTGGCATGGCAAATATTAAGCATGAGCCTGTAAAGCTGTGTAACGTTGGGCCAGTTGCTTAACCTTTCTGTGCCTCCATTTCAATAGCTCTAAAGTGAATACAACATTAGTTCCAACCTCCAAACCTTGTGGATGGGACTGAAATTAACAAATGTAGGCAAAGTGCCTAAAATAATGCCTAGAACATATGAAACAATAAATATTTGACATGGTAATTGTTATTGCTGTTATTATTTCCAATGCTGTTGTTATTATAACAATTATAATTATCTGATATTGTTACGTATCAGATCCCTCCCAGTCTTTGCAGACCTAAACAATTATTCAGTGAGTACCTTTTTCGTTGAAAATTTGTACAAGTCCATAATTATTTCTTTAGGGGAAAAATGTTTGCTAGACAGGAAATTTTAGGGTCAAAGAGGGTGCACATTTTAAAGTCTTTTGATATGTTAATGAACTGCTTCTGGAATTAAATTGGTGGAACATATTATTCATTACTTATAATTCCCTGACTGTTGAGGGTTTCCATGCTAAATTATCTAGGTTGTTAGTGACATTTCAAACTTAAACTTTTAGTGGGAGAAAATAAGTCCATGAATGAAAAGCTGGATTAACCTGAACAAAAACCAATTAATAGCAGTCTGCTAGACCAGGAAATCAAAAAGCACCTAATGAAGTCAAATGCAAAGCCCAGAGGTCCTTCAGCTGACTGTTGACTGTGTTCAGAACAGAGGACATTCCTCAGATCTTTTCCTTCTCTTGGAAACAGTGTGGCTGCAGGGCTTTGTCCCCCCACAGCCCCCTCCAGCTTTCCTCATCGAGGGTTTCCCTGGCGTGTGTGGAGGACCTGTGTTCACTCTGTTCAGCTTTCCCTGGAGAAATCAGCCTGCTCCTGTGACTTGCTATCTGCCCCTGGCAGCTGGAGATCCTGAGAGGTGGCCGCTGCAGGTGGAGCTTCGGGGCAGGTGTTATTTCCTTTTGGAAATGAGCTCTGGAAAGGTGACAGAAACCAATGGAAGTAGGTCTGGGGTTTAGTTACTCCAGGAACCCCAGGAGGACAATACAGTTGGTGTGTTTTCGTCTGACTTTGGGAACGTCCACATTCTACCTGTACCAAGCCTGGGAAATACGGAGAGCACGAGCCGCCCTGTGGCGTGTGCCCAGCTGGCTCTGCCCTGCTTCACCCTGCTCTGTGCCCAGCACCCTGGCCTGCATGGGCTGCCTCAAGGGCTCCCTTGCCTGCCGGCCTCTAAGTGGCTTTGGCCACTGGGAGCCACCAGGAGGAGACAGGAGGGAGGCAGAAGCTGAAAGCTGGAGTGTTTTTCCACCTGGCTGCTTCCTGGTGCCAGTGGCTAGTGGCTGCTCTTCTCTGAGGAAGGCCACCTCTCTCTTTGGCAGCCACAGCAGCGTCAGCTCTCACAGGCTCTGAGGACCTTGTGGGCCTAAGGGTGGCAGGCAGCATGTTCCTGATTTTCCAGAAGGTTCTGCAGCACTGCTAGTTAGTTTCTCTTAACTTCGTCCACAGCGGTGTGGATGAACTCCCCTCTTTTGGAGTATGTGGGTTCCTACAAGCCTCTGTGAAAAGTACAAAGCTCTCTGAATTTGTCCAAATTCCAAAAAGGGGCCATCCTGCTGAGTCTCATGGCATAACCAAGGGCCAGTTGAATGCTGTGGTTAAGAGTTCAGGCTCTGGCCAGGTGCAGTGGCGCACGCTTGTCACCCCAGCACTTTGGGAGGCTGAGGCAGGAGGATCGCGAGTCCAAAGCCAGCCTTAGCAACAGCGAGGTGCTAAGCAACTCAGTGAGACTCTGTCTCTACATAAAACACAAAATAGGGCTGGGGATGTGGCTCAGTGGTCGAGTGCCCCTGAGTTCCATCCCAGGTACCAAAAAAAATTTTTAAAAAGAATTTGGGCTCTGGAAGCTGAAGCTGCATAACTTCCCAATGTTTATATGGCTGTTCTGTGTGTGGGGACAGCCAGGTTTCCAATGCTGGCGTGTTTCTTAGCCACTATTTCACACCTCTGTTGGAGAAGAAGGGTACAGTAGGAGCTCATCCTTGAACTCAAAGCACTTACAACTGCGACTAATTAATATCTGTGCAAAGTATATCATGATCTGATATTCTTTTTGACTTTTTGACTCTGAAGCTCACCTAGACAAGCCGTAGGAAGTCTGACAGCCAAAATCAGCTAACATTTTTCTTTTAAATGTTCCATTGCTGCAGATACTGTGGAAAGAAAATAGTTCGTTTTGCATCATCTCATTAAATTTGCAAGTGAACCTCAGACATAGGGGCTAGTAGTATCATCCACATTGAAACTGAGGTTCAGAGAGGCGGAGTCATTTGCCCGAACTTTCAAGGTGTACCTGGTCCATAAGGCTCTCAACCTCTGGATTCCAGAGCCGGTGTACAGACATCCCAAGAGTGTAGCACTGGGAAATGGCTGTGGAGCTCAGCAACCCATATATTTGGAAGACTGAGTCCACAGGAGATGTTTGGCTAGGTCCAGACACAGCTTGGAGCCAGGAAAGTGTCTACCTCTGTTCTCCCCAGTCCCCACAGGGGCAGCCCACTGCCTCCCCCTCCCCTGGCTCCTGGAGGGCAGACTTTCACACTAAAGGGAGGTGGGGATGGTTCTTATCTTGACACTTCAAAGAAAGCCTTCCCCCTTGACATCTTCCTGCCCTGCGCTGCTGGTGTGGAAGGTGGCCATGAAGACCTGCCTCCTCCCTTTGATCGTCTGAGCCCAGCTATCCCTGCTCTTCCAGGCCGCAGGAATGCTGAGCCTCCCAGGATTTGCTTCTTGATTCTTATAATATTTACAGCTTCAAATGACTCCTTCACTTATTTGCTTTTAACCAAATTGCAAGGGGGTTAAGAACCAGATTTCAAACACAAAAGGAACACTAACTACATCTGGGAACATATGGATGGCTTAACGAGCTGGGTGGCTCTGATGGTGGTAACAGCCTCTTCCTATCCATGCTCCAATTCCCGACACCCCCACCTGTGGTTCTTAATTGGGGTGTCAGGGACCCCTTTGATATCTACCGATAGCTCTGAACTCATGATAAAAACAATGTACATATATAGTGAAATTTGCAAACGAAATTTCAGAAGGGGCACCAGCCTTCAAAGCCCACCCTTGGATTTCTTAGGGGGTCCATGGGCTTGGGTTAAGGACGTCTAAGTGCACTTCTGTCATCACTCAGATCAGAGCAGGGGGTCGCCTGCTGTTCTGCAGTTAGGCAGACTTGAGTTGGCATCCTTACTGGGGCCTTTTCTTCCTGTGATAGCCAATCGTTTAACCTCTGTGACCCTCAGTGTGTCCGTCTGTCCAACCTGGAGACCTCTGGCTCAGGCCTCACACAGTTCCTGGGGGGAGACCATGAGTCAAAGCGTGTATAATGATTGGCACGTGTGTTATTGGTAGTAATGGCTCCGTCCTGGCGACTTTATTACGATACAACCTTCACCTGCTCTGATGGTGCCCTGGTGGAGAGATCCTGACAAGTGATGCTTTGTGGACGCAGGCCTCAGTTTTGCCGTCTGACAAATAGGCTGATCATACAGAAGAGGAGGGGCTGTGTTACCTACCCAAGCCACACCCATGGGGCCATGATCATTCCGATACACGGAATGTTATTTTGGAAATGAGCTGGGGGCTTCCAAATCCATTGGTGGCTAGAAGAATGAGACCAAGTGACCTAGCGTTTTGGAGCAAATTACCAACCCAAGTCTTTTCATGTGTTCACGAAATTCATCTGTTCCAGCCCATATGTAAGGCTGTTCTCGACCTCCTGGAAGGAGGTGGGTAGAAAGGCATCCCCTCAAATTTCAAAGGATAGGAGCAAGGGACGTAAGTAGTCCCAGGGCCAAGACATTTCTGAGTCCACGACCCTAGCTCAGCACAGCCGCGGAACTCAGGAGAAGGTTAAAAGACAAAGCCTGGTGCAGAAAGGAAAATGATCCATAAAGGAAGAAACTGATCTCTACGAGAGACCTGGTGCCTGCCAGATTGACAATCTTCGGTTTTACAGGAGTTGGTGCAGACCCCCATATAGACAAGCAAGGGTCTGGGGGCTTTAAGGAGCCCCTGGAGTGATAAGGAAAGTAACAGTGATCAGCAGGCCATGCTCTTGACGTGCACCCATTTGGTCACCAAATAGGCAGAACACTTACTATATGTCGGTGCAGAAATCAAGACCCTTCCCTTTTGTTGGTTTCTGGGACTCTGATGGAGGAGCCCTTTTACCTTTTTCCTGAGTGCACAAAAAAAAATGAAGAGGAAACCAGACAGAGAGGTCTAGAAAAGCCAGCCAGGTAAAGAGGAGAGAGGAGCTGTCAGCCCACAAAATTTAGAGGGCCCTCGCTCGTCCAGTTCCACAGAGATCCGGTTTCGCCATCCGCATCGCCAGCCGACAGTTCCCCGGGGTTGCAGGTGGATTTATGGCGTGGAGAGGCTGCCTGTGGCATAACTCACCCTGGGAACGGAGGCCCAGGTCAATATATGTTTAAGTAAAAAGGTTCTGGAGAGCCCCCAGGGGCCAAGCTGGCAAAGCAGTCTCCTGTTGCCAAGAGATGCTAACAGCATAGGAGGAAGGAAGACAGGGAGGCAGGGAGGGCGGTGGGGATCACCTGGGCTCAGTAGCGACATTCTGTGCCCGCCTGCAGTTCCATAGCAGGGTAAGGGACACAGGGGCCCCTGGAATGAGCTCACCCTCATCTACCTGTTTTCTTTCATTGAATCTAATTCACCTAGAACCTGCAAGGGGATTAAATACATAGGGTTTTACCAAGCTTAATAAATTTCTTAAATGTATCAAGGAGACAAATGACAGTATCACACATATATTCATATATATGTATATACACCTGTTTATGTTTATACATAGATACATTGTACGCTGATACAAATAAATACTGCAATAGAATTTTTGTTGGTACTCTTTCAATACCCTTTAAAGGCTGATTTTGAGATGGATCTTAGACATTTTTTAAATTTGTTCTAATTAGTTATACATGCAGTAGGATGCATTTTGACACGTTGTATGCAAATGGAGCACAGATTCTCCTTCCTCTGGCTGTACATGGTGCAGTCACTCCAGTAGTGTAATTGTACATGTTTATGAGATGATAATGCCCATCTCGAACTCCCGTCCTTCCCACCCCACAGCCCCCCCCTTCTCTGCACAATCCAAAGTTCCTTCATTCCCCACCCGCCGCCATTATGGATCAACATCCACTTATCAGAGAAAACATTTGGCCTTTGGGTTTTTGGGGATTGGCTTATTTTGCATAGCATGATATTTTCTTCAGCTCCAACAATTAACTGCAAGTGCCCTAATTTCATTCTTCTTTAAGGCTGAGAAATATTCCATTGTGTATAGGTACCACGTTTTCCTTATCCATTCATCTGTTGAAGGGCATCTAGGTTCGTTCCCTAGTTTAACTATTGTAAATTGAGTTGCTAGATTTCCTAAAGCACAAGAAGTAAAATCAAGAATCAATAAATGGAATGGACTCAAACTAAAAAGCTTCTTCTCAGCAAACAATCAATAACATGAAGAGAGAGCCTACGGAATGGGAGAAAATCTTTACCACAGGCACCTCAGAGAGAGCCCTAATCTCCAGGATATATAGAGAACTCAAAAAACTTAACACCAGAAAAAAAAAAACAACAAATAACCCAATCGATAAATGGACTAAGGAACTGAACAGACACTTCACAGAAGAAAATATATAACCCATCAACAAACGCATGGAAAAACTGTTCATCATCTCTAGCGATTAGAGAAATGCAAATCAAAACTACTCTAAGATTTCATCTCACTCCAGTCAGAATGGCAGCTATCAAGAATACAAACAACATTAAGTATTGGCGCGGATGTGGGGGAAAGGTATACTCATATATTGCTGGTGGGTCTACACATTGGTGCAACCACTCTGGAAAACAGTATGAAGATTTCTCAGAAAATTTGGATCTTAGACATTTATCATATTGATCTACTTACACACAATACTTACTGCTCATTTAATGAGCACTTGGGGCTTTCTGAGAAGCATGACATCTGATTGTTAACACCTTGCAAAGGGCATGGAATTAGCTCCATTTTACAGATGAAGAAACAGCCTCAGAACAGACATGATTTTTTCTCACTTAAATTCTCTGCATCCTCGTTTTCCCCTGGGCTCTCGGGCACGTCGCAGCTCTTTTGAGATTCTCAGCATTCCATTCTCTCAAACGAGGGTCTGCGGGGACTGGAGGGCCAGGGACACGCACACACAGGTTCTAGACTCTAGATTCAGAGAAAGAGGGATTTTCCCCAAGAATTTATGACGCTTTGTTTGACGAGTGATGCAATAAGCCATCTGGCTTTGGGACACTCCCGGAAAACTGTCCACGGAAAGCTCACCTGGGGGAACTCCAGCTCAAAGTAGTAAGGGTCTCCTGTGTTCCAGAGCCAGAAACCAGTCATTTTAACTTCCAGCCTGGAGAACTATTTTTAAAGGTTAGCTAGGGAAATAGGGAGACAAGGCAGATCTTTGACCTTTTAAGTACAAGTTTTCTTCCCGGAAGTTTCTAGATCCAGGATTCAAACATCATCTCTAGAAACCAAAATAATGATTTACACTACAATTTTCTTGCCCTTCTGGATTCCAATGCATGTGCTGCTAATATTTGGGGACATGAACCACAGGGTGGCTGAGCTGGGAGGGGGTGTTGTTGACCCCATTTCTACTCCATGATCGTGGGGGCAGGATCAGAGATATAGATTAGATCCTGTGTGCCTTAACCCTTCATGAGCATGGAAGATTAGGAAAACATTTTCCTGGAATCAAAATTTTAGACCAAAGACTAGGTCACTGCAAGATTTAATACAAATAAACACAAGTTGCCTGGTAAATTTAAATATAGATTAGTGATGATGAAATTTTAGTATAAGTATAGCCCTGGCAATATTTGGGATATACTTATATAACATACTCATTTTTCTTTTAGTTGAAATTCAAGTTTAGCTGGGTATTCTATACTTTCTCTGGCTACCCTAGCTGGACCAAAAGCTTGGACACTGGTGTGTGGATTTAGAAGAAATTATAAAAGGATGGTAACTGTAGAATATTGGGTAGATCCATGTCACAGATTTCAAGTTGGACAACCTGAGCAGATGGCCACTGTGGATGTGAAACAGCTAACGCAGATGAGCAGTGGCAGGCATGAGGCTCTGCGACGAGCACTTCATGGGGTTGTGCTCTGTGGATGCCATGAGATGAACACCAAGAATGTGCCCATTTTGCAGAAGGGGACATTGAGATCTGGGTATCTTGTAATTAGTAAGTGGATTTTACTATTGAGCCCAATCCCCTCGGTATTTCTTGCAGAGATGGGAGGTGAATTACCCTGGATCCCACACTAGTCTTCAATGGAGTCAGGATTTGAACCTCAACTCTGTGCACTTTCTCTCTTCTCTATAATTCCTTCCAAAGTTTTGTCTCCTCGCTTTGATCCAACTCAAGTTCCACTGAATCAGCTTTAGAGAAACTGAATTTCCTTACTAGGTTTCCCTAGACAAATCCTTTGAGAACCAGCAAAACTCCAGGAGAGAATTAGGTGGCACTTAGGAGCTCTCCATTCTACCCTGGGCTCTTACATAAATTTTCTGTGCAAACTTGGAAAATAACTTACCCCCTCAAAGCCTCAGTGTGGGGCTTGGAAAACAATGGGGGTCATCCCCAGTAACCCCAGCGTCCCTTCTGTGGTAACACTCTACCAAGGTGCCCATCTCCTGCTAGCTCCCATCCTGGGGCCTTACCCTCACATAGCCAGCATCAGGCTGATACAACAGACAGCAGACAAATCCCATTACAGACCACTCTGTGCATCTCCACTTTGTCACTGACTGTTATGTGACCTTAAATAGGCATTCTCCACTAATCTCCTTGGGCCTGGCCTCTCCTATTAGCAGCTGGAGACAAGGATATTTACCTGTAATAAAGCTCTTTGAGCTCCTCAGATAAAGAGCTTTGCATTAACAAAGCTCAAAGCAGATTTTTTTTTTTTTTTAAATGGGCCAGCACCCAGCTTGGTTTTCTGTTCTCCTTTCTCCTCACCCTTCCAACACTCCAGAGAAGTGCTAAGTCTCTGGCTTAGTTCATTAATTTGCTTCTGGTTTCTAAAAGATCTTTCTTCTATACTAAGGATCTCTGAATTTTCTTAATTCATGATGACTTTAGTACCTTAGTAATTGTTTTCACAAAGGCCCTAACAATTCTGTTTATGAAGCCATTGACTCCAAATATACTGATGAAGTACTTAATAAGTTATGACTGTTGGAAAAATAATACACATAAATTCAAATAAAAGAAAACCTTTTAATACAAGTTGAATTACATACTTAGAAATGTTTGTGCCTTGGATACTACACAGTTTCTCAACTCTTGGAATCTGTTCAAGAAGCATCACATTAATTTCTTGTTCCACACTGATGTTCATGAGGTATTTGCTTTCTTAATCCATCCAACTTAAAAAAACAAAAACAAAAACAAAAAACTGCTTCTCAAGGTGTGGAATTATCTCAGTGAATGTGTTGGTTCAAGAGAGAGTACCAACTCAATTCCACTCTATTGCATTTCCTGAATACAACTAAAATCTCTGGACCATACACATAACAGATTACCAGAAGATTCTGGAAAGATAGAGAAAAGAAAGCAGACTGGCTGGAAACCTCAGCCTTCCATGGATCTGAACTTGGACATTCCAATAGCCCACAACCAGAAACAGGGAAATGTAGAGCCCAAACAAGAACAGCAAAAAGAAACACAAAGGAAACTGCTTCTGCTCAGTTAAAGGACTAAGGACAGGTCAGAGCCTGTGTGGCTGTACCTGTTCTCGTCTAGGTGGAGCTCATGACAGAAGACGGAGCTCTCCCTCTTCCCAGCAGGTACTCCCAAGAGAATGGGGCTCACCCTGCAGAGAGCTGTGGTGACTATGGGGTGGAGCCTGTGGTCCTTCCCTGCTCTGGGTTAATGCTGGCAGAGATACCGCCCTTCCTACCCTCACTAGACACTCAGCAACAGACCACAGGGTGGTATGCAGTCTACTATCCTTATGACTAAGAAGTGGAGGACCAGCCTCTCCTAAAGAGAGATGAAGAGGGGTGAGATATACAGAGAAAAGGAAGCTTCAGAAGTGAAAAATTAAATTAATGAATCTACATGTGATGTCCTCAACATAGCCCCAGCCAATTTATGCACAAAACTAACCAGAATCAAGAGAAGAAGCGTTGAGGACTAAACTACAGAGGAGACCACCCGGGCTTCACACTGGCCTGTAGGTATGGTGCAGGCATCCAGGAGAGCATTGCAAAGAATTTCAAAACTCAATTGCTATTCAAACCAGAGCCCACCGGAGTCAGCCCGGATGCACATTCTGAGCCCCAGCCGTTTTGCTACTTGCTAAAATATGAAGTTTAAATGGGAACCAGAGATGCATTACATAATACTCAAAATGTCCAGGATACAATACAAAATCACTTATCATACCAGGGGGCAGGAAGATCTCAACTCAAATGAGAAAAGACCATTAACAGAGAACCACAGCAAGCTGATGCAGATGTGGGAGTGTCTGACAGAGATCATGAGGAGAACTGCAAGGAGCAATTACCTGAAGCAGAAGCAGAAAACTTCAGCAAAGAAACCAGAGATTCAAAAAAAAAAAAGGAAATTTTGGAACTGCAAAATACACAAACCCAAATAAAAACCTGGTGAATGGGTTTAGTGACAGAATGCAGGTGACAGAGGAATGAATCAGTGAACCTGAATAAAATGAATGAAAATGAGTGAATAAAAACTACACAATTTTAATAACAGAGAGAAAAATAGATTTTTTTTTTCAAAAAAGAATTAGAGCATCAGGAACTTGTTCAATAACATCAAAAGACCATATAATATTAGCTGCATCAAGTTTCCATTGGAGAAGTAATGATGAAGGTGTGTCCAATTTGGCAAAAGATGTAGACATACATATTCAAGAAACAGAATGAAACAGAAATGGGAAAAAATCAAAAGAAGTACAGGCCCAGATACATCATAGTTAATTTTCTAAAACCTAAAAAACCAAACAACAACAATACAATATTGAAGCAGCTAGAAAGAAATGATGCATTACCTATAGGGGAAAATGATTTAAATAATAAAAGATTTTTCATCATAAATCATGAAGGAGAGACGGAAGGGCACATTTGTGAAGTGCTGAAAGAAAAGGAATGCCAGCTCTAAAATTTATATATAGGGAAACAATATATATTAATTCTTAGAGCAGCTGTTGAAAATTGGGACAGAGATAGTCTCAGACATACCACGGATCTATTAAGTTGGAATACTGATAATTGTTTAAATAACCTAGAAGAAGACAATAAAGGGAAAACACAGGGGGGAAGAGTTAGAGAGAACAAACAGAACCCAAATAAAAAAAATTTCAGACTTAAGTTTTACCATATCATCACATTAAATGTAAATGTTCTAAACATGCTAGTTAAAAGATGGAGACTCACTTTAACTATCACAGGATCAGTGGGTTAAAAATAAAAGAAGAAAGCAAGATGTGATAAACAAACCCTCATCCAAAGAAAGTAGGAGTAACTTATCAACATCAGAAAAAGAGGACTTTAGAGCAAAATGAATGAAGCAGTGTCTATTATAGAAAATGTACTCTTCTGTGATAGATGTGCCTCACAAGGTGTCTAACAATGTTTAAGTATCTCTGCTTTTCCCCAAAATCTAAAATATCTTGTGAACACTGTGAGTTCTCTGAGTCCTTCCAGAGACTTTGATATGCACAGTTTGAGAGCCACAATGCTAGAATCAAGTCAGCTGCAACATTTTCATTTCTAAGCAGACTCACTCAGGTGACCTTCACTCCTGAGGGAGCATGGGGAGTTGCTGAGGGGAGGGGTGGTATGGAGTGGGCAGCTGAGGCCCCCCAGCAGGACCATGCTGTGGGCATTTTCCAGGGCATCTCCAGAGTCAAGCTCCTTTCCCTCTCCCCTTTGACTTACTCAGCTTCAGCCTCACTGTCCTGGTGGTTTTAAAAAATGCTGAACATGCTACCTCCCAGCAGGCTTTGCTTTTCCTGTTCTCTCTGCCTAGATTGCTTTCCCCCAAAATATCAGCTTGGTTAATTCTTCAAGTTCCTTAAATTTTGACTTAAAAGTCACTTGTTAAGGAGGCCTTGCCTGAGCTCCTTATTACTCCTCACCCAGACGCTCCATACGTGCATCTCATGATTTGCTTTGCTCATGGTACTCAGCAGCATGTTGACAAACACTACTTTAGCTTCCTACTTGTGTAGCATCTCTCTCCCCATTAATATAAGGACCACAGAGGCAGGAGATGTTAAATTTTACTTTGTTCACTAATAGCCCCAGTAGCTGTGAGTGTCTACTACAAAGTAGGGTCTCAATTAATATTTGTTGAATAAATGTTGACAGTAGAAAAAGAACCTCAAAAGAAAGTCTACTGCTTATGTGATAATCCCACATTTGGATTCAAGATATAAGGCAGCCAGGTGCAGTGGTGCACACCTGTAATTCCAGTGGCTTGGGAGGCTGAGGCAGGAGGACAAAGAGTTCAAAGTCAGTGAGGCTATAAGTAACTCAGTGAGACCCTGTCTTTAAATAATAAAAAGGGCTGTGGATGCCGCTCAGTGGTTAGGTGCCCCTGGGTTCAATTCCTAGTACCAAAAAAAAAAAAAAAAGATATAAGGGAATGCAAAGTATTGGAGACTGATTTTTTTTCCACTCATGAGCAATAGTAATAATAAAAATCCTCAGTATTTTCCATACATGACAACCAACTGACACACCCCCTTATTGGCATCTCTACCTAGTAGATGTCTAGCATACTGTGGGCACTCAGCATGTATTAGTTGAATAGATAAATGAACAGATGGCCACAGGTTTAGTGAACCAGGAAAATGTTGCTCTTCAGGAAGGAAGGCGTTTTATACGCTGTGGAATTAACCATGTTCCCATATTATCTTCATGCCTGAAAGGTGCCTTTTCCAAAACCTGCATCTGCACTGCTCCAACCTGGGATGTTTCATTGTCTTTGACTTATTTTTTTTTGGATGACAGAGCTGAGATAGCTTCTAAGTGACACAGCTTCTAAAGGAGCACAGACCTGGGAGGTCAAGCTTGTAACTCCATGCTTGACGCAGACCAGAGGCTCAGGACACAACAGCTCTCAATCGATTCAGGAAGGTAAGGGATCAGCTTAGTAGGATTTGATTTTATTTTGATCTTAGACCAGGAACCACTGGTACAACAACTACAGAGTACGACTTCTTGACCCCCTCCCTGATCCTGCTTCCTTTTGAGAGGAGCTCTGAGTTCCTTCCTGGAACTGGAAAGCTAAATGGGCAGTAGAGGGGAACCGTTGATCCAATGCTCCTTGAAGTTCGGAAAACTCTGATTTGCTAAGATTGTGAGCATTTTCACATCAAGGCTGTTTATTACGGAGGTATTATCCCCTTTTCATGTATTTTGATAGTATTTTACAATGTAACTCAAACTTCCCGCTCTGGCTGGAGTCTGGAAGGGCAGCCTCTGCCCTCCTGACATCTGAACCCTCTCTTTGAGCCCTCTCTCGAACGTGTCTTACCTCTACTGCCTGGAATCAATCAGTGTCTGGGTGATGGAAATGTCTCTCGGCTTCTGCTCTTGATTTTCCGCCTCATCTTACCCACGACAACTTGTTGGAGGCTCCCGTAAAGGAGCATGCCCTCATGTGGGGTGCAAAGCCTCTGCAGGGTTTTCTCTTGGGCTGCCCTCTCCCACCTCTCTGCATCTAGACCTTCAGGCTGCGGGACTCACTCCACCAACAACAAACAGCCTCTAGAAGTTCCTCTCACTCCTGATTTTTTTCTCCATCCCTTTCATATGCTGCAGCCCTGCCTAGAAGCATGTCCCTCTCCTCTGGTTAACCAACTCCTCTTCATCCATCAGAACCCTACTTAGTTACAACTTCTGTGTATCTTTTCCCACCGCCTCTCTCTTCCCTCTTCTACGACTTCTCTAACGGGTCGATCGGTTCAGGTGTTGCGGGATTTGGCGAT